>JABSTQ010008906.1:0-23698 GCA_013358835.2 Ixodes persulcatus
TTAGGAAAGGTCCCACAAACCTTTCTCCTGACGTTCGTTGGAGAAGATGTTGAGCCGCATGCCTGAGCCAAGGTCCACTTTTTCCTCAGAACTAAATGTGCGAAAAGAAAAATTGTTTATTCATTTAGGATAGATACGCTCACCACTCGTAGATGAACTGCGAAAAAGGTTAAAGGATGTAAGCAGACACGTTGCAACCAGCAGTGCAGAGAGAAATAAGCAAGTGCACAAATATGCAAAGTGAATTAAAAAACGAAACATTCAAAATTAGAATATTCAACTTTGAAATTGGTAACTTACTACTGGGATGAGTTGAGCTAGTTGGTTTTGATACATTATGGGTGGAACCAGCTGAACAATAAAGGAAAGAGAGACAAAAAAGACACCCTATCGCTGGACTACCAACTATTTTATTTTATTGGGTCCAGGGACAGAGGTATGATCTTTTTTTTTTCGGAGGTGAAGAATGGAAGTTAAAAAGCAGAGTTGTGCAAGCAACGAGACATTTTATAAATATATTCCAGACCTCAAATCGGCGCAAAGGATGTTGAAGTATGAGCACAAGTAATTATCCTCCCTTTCGTTTCCTCAACAGCCCAGTCATGCTTAGAGCAACAAATTGCAGCTCTCATCTTCGGCCTAGCACTCGCACTAGGGAAGCGGGGAGAAAAATATTACTGCTTTCTGTTGGCTGGAATTAACGAAAGGTCTTCTTGTCAGCATGCAATGTGCAGCTTGTAAGCCCCAGTTTGGCCACCCTTGTTGTAGCGGCTGCGGCTTGGAAATTTTAAAAACTTCTGAACAGCTTTTAATGTTACTACCGTAGTATACAGAGTCATTGCGCATCCTCGAGTCATCGCCCACCCCCTTTTTTGCGTGAATATTGATTTCCAAAAAACTACTGAGCGACTGTGCACCCCTACAAAAACCCCAACACAAACTCCACGATCTGCGAACATTCATCCTACCCGAATAACGGGGTTGCAGTTCAGGGATCGCGAGGTCAGCGAAAGCCCCATATCCTGGAGGCTAGAATCAAAGATGTAAGGACAAAGTCCGTTTCCACCGAAATAAGGTCAGCGCGAACCCGCTTCTTCTCCCAGAACATTGCAACCGTGGTTGATAAGGTTGTGCAATGTTTAAGACAAAGTCAACGAGTAAATAAAGACTTGCTGGAACACCGCAAACAGACATTTGTAGAGGCCCCATTTCGAGCTCATTGTTCGTGGTGCCGTCCACGCCACGTAGCAACGGTGCATCGACCCACGTTGATAGCACGCCGTGCGTCCACAAGCATGTATGCACCAAACAAAGTTCCAGAAAAGCCTTCCTTGCGATTAATAAGGAGCCTAACTTGACCCGACGCTAAAGTATTTGCCAACACGCTCACCGGCTTTCCAGCATCGCTCTTCCTCGCTTCTTTCACCCGCCCGCTCTTCTGCTCGCTGCGCCTGGTTGGTTTTTTCATTGTCTTGTTGACTCTCTTTTTTATTTTTTAACTAACGAAGGCAACATAGCAGTGTGTTAAGAATGGAACCTTCGGCAACCTTCTTCCGAGTTTCAACGCTGCGGAAACGAGTCCCAAAACGAGTCCCGACGTGTTCAGGACTGACGCCCACCTGTCGAAGGCTGCCCAAAACGTGTCTCAACGCGTCCGTGACGTCAACGGGACGTGTGTGTGTGTGCGTGTGGGTTCGTGCGCTCCGGAAGGGGAGAGAGGCCTGGCCTAACTGCGGAGAACCTTGGCTATGACTCATTTCTGACTACGTCGCGACGGACCCAGCTGCAAATCACGTGGCTGTCGCACCTGCTGCCCTGGCGGAGAGAGAGGGAGAAAACGGACCCCTATATAAGGCGGGGCGTGAGAGCTCCATTTGTTCTCTCGGATTTGACGACTATATCGCTACCATGTAATTAAACCGTTCGTTACGTTACCAATTCTCCCACCTCCACTGGACCCCTGGGTTCTTCACTTCGGGGAATGGTCGTCGTCACGAGCCAGGAAGCTCCCGGACGTGCGGCCTAAGCCCCGCCTCGAACAACTGGTTGGCAGCGGTTGGGATCGGACCATGCGACATCGTGCTACATCTGCGGGTGAGCGTTTGGACTTTGCTTTGAGATTCGCCAGGCTTCAGATTATGGGTAATTAATTTTGAACTGCTGGGAATCCTTAGTGTTTGACTCGTGCGCTAGGTTTGTGTACAACCTCGCGACAAGTTTTAGAACAAAGCCAAAGCTAAAGAGCAGCGATCATGGATCTGATGAGGTTACTGAGAACAGATTTACTCTGTTTATGTGAAGAATTGGGTGTGGAGGTGGAGCAAAAGATGAAGAAATCTGAGATCAGTAAAGCGATTTCAGAGAGCGCGGAAGCAGAGGAAATTAAAATTGCGTGGGAACTGCTTCAGAACGCTAAGAGTGAAGCTGCAGCAAGAGAGGAACGAGAGCGGGAACAGGCTGCAGCGAAAGAGGAACGAGCGCAGACTGCAGCGAGAGAGGAACGAGCACAGACTGCAGCGACAGAGGAGCGAGCGCTGAGAAGGCTAGAGCTCGAAATTGAACAACAGCGATTAAACTCGCAGAACAGTAGAGTTGGGGCTCCGGTACGAGCAAGTGAGACCGAGTCGTATCAAATGAAGAAGCTCATGCAGCCGTTTAAAGTTGGGGAAGACGTGGGCCTATTCTTAGTTAACTTTGAGAGGACATGTGAGAAGTTGAGCTTCGCCCCAGAAACGTGGCCGCAACGGCTTTTGACTCTGTTGCCCTGTGAGGCTGCAGAGGTTGTCGCGCGCCTTAGTGCTGGAGACGCGGACGACTACGACAAGGTGAAGTCCAGCCTTTTGAAGCGGTACCGCCTTTCTGCCGAGGCGTTCCGTCAAAGGTTTAGAAACGCATCCAAAAAGAGCAGCGAGGGCTACTCGGAATTCGCGTACGGGCTTAAAACCAACCTGATAGAATGGTTGAAGAGCGAGAAAGTGTACGAAAGCCGAGACAAGGTAGTCGAGTGTGTGTGCCTCGAACAGTTCTTTCGTAGCATTCCGCAGTCAGTCAAGCTCTGGGTGCAGGACAGGGTGGGAGTCGACTCTGTCGAAAGGGCCGCTGAGCTAGCCGAAGAGTACGCAACGCGTAGAAAGCTGAGCGGAGAGGAAAGCGAATCCGGCCGCAGCGATCAGCGCAAGACCTTCCGACAGGGTAACGGCTCGCGAGAAAACGGGCCCGAGAAGCCCGAAGCAGGACAAAAGGTCCCAGAAAAGAGCGCAGAACACTCGAACGGAGACGAGGCGCGGAAAAGCCCAACAGGGCAGTTCGAGGCAAGGAAGCCGTTCCTGTGCTACAACTGTCAGGAGCCGGGACACACAGCGGCCAGAACCGCGGGTGGTGTTCTCGTACGTGAACGGTAGTGACGAGGACCTGAAGCTCCTTCGTCCCTATCTTCACGAGCTCCAGGTAAACGGAAAGCCGTGCAGGGTGCTTCGTGACAGTGCAGCGACGATGGACGTTGTTCATCCGTCGTATGTAACGACATCCGATTTTACCGGAAAGGTAGTTTGGATCAAGCAGCTGCTCGAAAAGCACAGTGTCTGTCTGCCTATGGCGACAGTAAGGATAACTGGCCCGTTCGGAGAGCTAGTGACAGAGGCGGCTGTCTCGCAAACAGTCCCGTTGGAGTATCCTTATTTGTTTTCTAACCGGTCAGATTTCCTGCTGCGCGAAAGGGGTCAACAACTGGGAAAAGGGCTAGTTCAGTCGTGTACGAGGTCCAAATCGCGTCAGGTCGCCCCTTTGTTGACGAGGGATCCAGAGCCAGAGGCAGCTGACGGGGAGCAAGCACTCCCAGAGTTGGAGGCAGAAAACCGGGATGAGAGGGACCAGGTTGTAGAACAGCCTGACCTCGTAGCACTAGAAAGCGTACGCCGTCCCAACGCGCCGGCGAAAAAGGCGGAGGAAGAGGGTATCAGTGAAAGATCTCTCGTAGCTCCGGCGTCGCATAACTTTGGTCCTCTGCTACGAGTAGACAGAGTCTCTTTGACAGTCGAGCAGAAGAGCGACCCTAGTGTGTCAGGGTTTCGCTGTACAGCTCAGGAGATTGCTAGGACCAATGTGACGGGGAATGAAAGAGGCGGATTGTTTTATCGGCGCTATAAGGACCGCATTTTCACGTCTAGAAATCACGTGAAAATCGATCACTATGACTTCAGGGTAAGAAAAAGGAAAGGCAAATTTAACGGCAATGCCGATGGGTTGAGCAGATTTTTCTGACATCACGAAAAATAGTAGGGATGATCTCAGAGGTCTTCATCATCCACGGGAATGAGGATCTAAGTGGGGGCACTTCGTTGAAACCCCAAAAGGACCTCACAAATTGCGAAGAGATTTTGTCTTTTGTATTTTGTTCTTAGTGACCTCGTTGGAAAAATTTTTTTGGCGACAGGGGGTCTCGATACCCGGAATTGTACCAAATTTTGGTAATCTGTAATCCAGTCTGGCGGGTCTTTGGCGAATTCCGAGCGTTTGACTGCGGTGTGGCGTGGTGTTGTGCGGGACGTTTCCGCTGATGCCTCCGTTGTGAGAGGTTTGGGAGTTTGTTTGGTGCTTGCAGCGTCTTCTCAAGGCCTACTCCAAGCCCACCTCTTCAGGCCAGCGATTGTACCACCGGCCATTCGAGGTTTCCCTGGCCCCGGAGGGGCTGTTAAGAATGGAACCTTCGGCAACCTTCTTCCGAGTTTCAACGCTGCGGAAACGAGTCCCAAAACGAGTCCCGACGTGTTCAGGACTGACGCCCACCTGTCGAAGGCTGCCCAAAACGTGTCTCAACGCGTCCGTGACGTCAACGGGACGTGTGTGTGTGTGCGTGTGGGTTCGTGCGCTCCGGAAGGGGAGAGAGGCCTGGCCTAACTGCGGAGAACCTTGGCTATGACTCATTTCTGACTACGTCGCGACGGACCCAGCTGCAAATCACGTGGCTGTCGCACCTGCTGCCCTGGCGGAGAGAGAGGGAGAAAACGGACCCCTATATAAGGCGGGGCGTGAGAGCTCCATTTGTTCTCTCGGATTTGACGACTGTATCGCTACCATGTAATTAAACCGTTCGTTACGTTACCAATTCTCCCACCTCCACTGGACCCCTGGGTTCTTCACTTCGGGGAATGGTCGTCGTCACGAGCCAGGAAGCTCCCGGACGTGCGGCCTAAGCCCCGCCTCGAACAAGTGTTAGAAACGTTCACAGAACAAACGTTCGTGCTGTGTGCCGATAGGCGGTGCTCATCGCGCGTATGCACGCAACAGACTTTGCGATAGTAAAACCTTCTTCCGTGAGCATTCCTTGCACAAAACAATGAAACTAATTTGAGTTTTGAGTTTAATGTATCTCTCGTATAGCCACACTATATATGTACAGAAAAATGGGCTTTTAGCTTTTTCTAAACTTTTTGCGCTTACCCACCGAGACATGGCCCACCCCACTTTTTTTAGGGATCTCTGGCTACAGGGGGGTGGGCAACGATTCGGGATATTAGTGTAAGCAGGGAGTTCTGGACCTTAAATAGATAGCAGTAGTAGAGAAATTGCGACGTTTGTTCTGAGTGCCACAAAGCTGCACGCAACTCTAGCTTTGACCTTTCAACACAAACAGTTCCTAGCGTTATAAAAGCAGGACACCTGCAACGACTATACTAGGCATTGACTATTTATGCCACGTTGTCGAGGCTAGCGAAGCCTTTGCGCTCCAACTCCGTCGAAGCTTGTTGCACGAGCGTGTGCGAACGAGATGCAAATTGAAGCCACGTGCTCTCGCAGCAGCGCGGGGTGCAGCAGTATGGAAGCTACACTAGCCTCGACAATGTAGCACTACATAGTCGACACCGATTATAACCGCGGCAGAGAAGACGCAACGATTGTCCCGAGTGCAACGAGGCAACTTTTTTTGCGAGCAGTCTCTGCGTGGGAAAATACGAAACGCCTGCTGCCAGAAAGGGAACTTCAAAAAGGGCGAGGGCTTGCACTGACCCCTCGGTGGGGACGACCCTCTTGCGCGACCCCCTCTCGTCCCTGCCGACGGCCTGAGCGAGGGCGTCGATGGTTCCCGGCCAGACCGGAGTCCCGAACGCGGCTATGTCCTCGGCGACACTGCCCCGAGTCATGCCGGTGGAGCGCTGGCCGCTCTTGCGTCCGCTCCGCCGGTCCACCTTCATGCCCACAAAGAGGTCGCTGGAAGGGCAAGACCATAGAGTTAACATTACAATCTCAAGATAAAGACTGGAACAATGGGGCTGCTGCGAAAATAGATGGGAATATTAGACAGGGAGGAAGACGGAGTTCAGCCTTCCGTTTGCGAAAAGTAAGATGCTCTTCTGCGTGACACTAAAGGCTGGTTCAGACATGTGCACTTGAGTGTGCTCGACTGCATTATGACTGCATTACGCTCCAATGCATTACGCGGACCTTGGCTGCTATAGCAGCCGTCTCCATGTAAGCAGACGTAGCTGGTGTAGGCCTACTAGCACTAAAGGTCTGAGCTCTGTCTATGCTTTGTTCTTGTATGGACTTCAGCTGTGGTGCCACCGACGGAGGAACAGGTCTGGTAGGCGTGCACGCCACTCCTCGTGTCGTCCGAAGGAAAACGAAGCTATAGTGTGACAGAGGCGTTTAAACCTGACCAATTTTATTTTTATACTTTATTGACAGATGCTACTGCCTTCTCATAAAAGGTCTTATGGGACCGGGCTTGAAGAAACGGTACAATCAAAACCATTTGTCGACAAGAGGAAAAACAGCATCGAGCAAAAAAACGGGAACAATAAAAACAAAAGTGCATTTTGGGAACCATATTTACACGACGTAACATGTTATGTATGTTTGAGAAATATGCCAAGAAAATGTACTTTAAGCGAGGAGTAATTGTTGCACCACAAGGTATTATGCAAAGAGGAGGGAAGACTATGGCATCATGTTCATTACAAATGAGTGCAATTTTGTTGAAACAACAAAAAGAGCCTCACTTGGAACGATTTCAAGGTACCGCATCAGCAACATGCAGTGAACACCCCCCTCAAGTGACTAATTGATAGGCCACACAAGGTTAGAGAGATAGGGCACCAATTTTGTGGCTCGGCTTAAGACTTTGTTCATTCCAATGTGCAGTCTGCATTGTTTGCATTGCAATAAGAAGATGTTGCGAATTGAATAGGAAATGCAATTTCATTTGGATTGGGTTGTTTGCACGCTCCCTTTATGTACACCTGGGTATGGTAACAGTTACACACACACTTTTTAGTTTAGTCATCAACTATAGCCTCAAATGCCAGCCGAACAATGGCCCTGCCTTCGTGCATATTTTTATCCAGACACCAGAGTAAAAGTGTGCATGCAACCGACGCAAGAGGTTTCTTTCCCGAGCCTCCAATGTTAAAAGAAAACGGGAGATCTCACCCGAGGTGTGCCTTGCTCTTGTCGTCGGCCAGGTCCCCTCCTGCATCCTTTTCCTCCTTGTGCAGCCTCAGTTTGGAGAGGAGTTCGGACTCGGGTCTGCTCCTGGTCTCCACCCAGACTGGCAGCCACCTCCTTGACTGCCTCCACCATCTGCTGCTCGAGGCCTTTGGTCCTGGAAAGCACACGTTGCCGGTCAAGAGGCATCTAAGATGGCGCAAGAGATCACACAGCTCAGACAAGATGGCCTGGGGCTGTTTGGACTCTGTGTCCATCGAAGGTCAAATGTGTCGAGTCGGGGATGTTTGAATAGGAGGTGGCCAGTGGGCCGAGATAAGGGCGGTTGGCCGCTTATGTCTTTGCTGTAGCACAGTATGAAATGCCTGGGCCGGTTTGCTGGTGGATGCGGGTATTTCTCCCGGTGGTTAAAATAGCTGCAAGAGGGATTTTCTGGGGTCACGTGACTGGCTCCGTGGGAAAACAAGTACCTAGCCTTTCAGCCATTTCTGCTCAACATATGTAAGCCTTGCCTGTCATTTTCTTTATATCTCGCTTAACGCGACCTTCCCAGAAAAAACTTTACATGCAACTCCTAATTTATACAAATGCAATTCATTTCACTTACATTTGAAGCCTGTTCACCTTCTTTAGGCACACAAAATCGGACTTGAATAATTAAAGCGAGGACGGACTTATGGCAGCCATTTTCCTGGGATGCTAGGTGCCTGTGATTTCGTGTCCCCATGGAGCTGGTCACGTGATCTCAAGACCCCTCTTGCAGCTAGTTTAACCGCCAGGAGAAATACCCACATTCTCCAGCACACTGGCCCTGGAGTCTTTAACGTGGAGTGTCGTGTGCGGATGGTTCTGCAAGGCTTGACAAGTATTTGTATTCAATCCGCCAGAAGTAGATGTCAAGCATGGCCTATGAGCAAGGTTCCGTGTTTTCGGACAAATCCGAAAAACTCGGAAAAATACCTGCTGGCCAAATTTTTCTGAATTCGGATTTATTCGATAAACTCTGAACTTCAAGGTCATTTTTTTTTAAAGAAACGAAAACGAAGAGAATAATCTACAAATAGGTAGGTTCGGTACAGGGTTAGTCAGTGATCTTGAGTAGAGGCCACCCCAGTTTCCTTTCAAATCTCAAACCGTTGACAAAAGGGTGTATACCGTTTATCTCCTCAGAGGTTTGTTCAGGATGGGTCATTGTACTTCTGTGCCACGACAAAAGTCGCTGTTCCAGTTTCAAGTTTGCACCCTAAAATTTTGGCTTCCTAGAGGGGGGAGAGGTTCTGCTTTTATAAGACAGAAAGCTATGAACTCATACATTTCATTGGAGAGGTAGGGGGGCAGCTGAAATCACTTCAGCACTCCACCCCACGCAGCAGTTGGAGTGGTGGAATGAAATGGGAAGGAAAGTACTTTCCAAGTGACTGTCAAGGAGTTTATTGATTTTAAATTATTAACATTTATTGAAGCAACAATTTTTTGGAAGTATAGTAGATTTAATCTAGGACAGTGCCATACCAATGGCAAGGGTGCCAACGCCGAATCCAACTGTAGAAATATTATTTGGTACAAGCGAGCTTTTATGAACTTGGTGCACTTGTTTTTATGTCAGAATATTTTTCTTTTTGTTTTGAATCCTGAACAATTGGGAACACAGCAATATTAAACTCCAAATTTTCTAAAATTGGAAGTCTAACAAAAATAAACTCGGAAAGACTTCGAATGCTGGACAAGAAATTAACTCCGAAAAACACCCTCCGAATTTAGCGAAAGATAAACTCTGAAAACACGAAATCCTACCTATGAGTAGGGTTCCGTGTTTTCAAGTATATTATTTCTTTCGATACCAGCGTTTTCCTGTGCTCATTTGCAGTGTCAGGCAAGAAATCGGTGTTTATTGGGGCTTAATGTATTAAAACAACTGCATATTTATAAACTTGTGACCCCAAATGGTCCCCTCCCCCTTTTCTTCCAAGGTCCACGGAACTTACGCCCGTGACCCAAATATACTATACTTAAGAAACGTCATCCCGATACCGAGAACAAAAGGAGACGGGGCAAGAAACGTGGTTCAAAGAAAGAAGCAACCTCACAAACAGTTAGTATGGGTTGTGTTCAGGCTAAAACAAAAAGCTGCAGAAAACATTTTCTACCCCCAAGCCCAGGGAGTTCCCTATTGGAGGTCAGCTCCAGTTCGGGGTTTTTCGGTTTTCTCCGATTCTGAGAAAACCACTTTGTGGGTTATTTATCGAGGTTTATGGGTATTTACCGAAAACAAGGGGCTCTCCCTACCCCTGAGCTCGATGGGGAGTGCAATTGATGCCAGGGTGTAAAATGAAGCGCTAAAGAAATGGCTGCACTTTCTGTTCCCGGATTCTGTCCTCCCAAGCTACCAGCTGGGGTCACTACGGCATACCTGCCAAGTCTCCCGTATTACTCGGGAGACTCCCCAATTCCGACCAATTTTTACGGTTCTACGATTGACAAAGAAATCTCCCGGAAAACGCAACGCACTTAAACAAGGAGTTTTTGCCGTCGCAACAAAGGGCTGCAATGATAGCGAGGCCCGGCTGTATCTCGGTAGCTTGAGCAGTGCAATAAGTAATGAACTTGTCTTCATGAAAATTGGTAATCAATACTGTTTCATTTTAAAAAACCAAATCCGGGAGAATTCCTAAGCGGGGGCTTAGGGATTCTCCCGGATTTGGTTTTTCCGAACTTGGCAGTATGCTAGGGAGAGCTGCACTTTTCATTAGGGATGTTGCGAACCACCCTAGGTTCGAATTCGAATGGTTTCGATATTTTCTAACCGAACTGAGGTTCAAAACCGAAAGATTTCAATATTTTCGACCGTACCGAGGTTCGAATTCGAAAAGTTTGCAACTTTCAAACACCGTGGAGTTTCGAATTCGAAAAGTTCGAAGCTTTCACTGTTTCTAAAAGTTTGGGTTCAATTACCTATTTCGAATATTTTTTTACTCGAGGTTTGAGAAATTCGAGGATTTCAAACTTTCCTAACTTGAAATTCGATAGATTCGAAAATTTTAAATTTCTTGGGATCTGAAATTCGAAGATTTTGAATTTCTTTGAATCTAAACTTCGCAAAATTCAAAGATTTCGAATTTCTTTACATCTGAAACTCGAAAAATTCGAACGCTTTGAATTTTTATAGACAAAGTTCGATAAATTCGAAGATTTTGAATTTCTTTCTACATAAAGTTCGAAAAGTTCAAAGGTTTCGATTCTCTTTTAGGGCTAAATTCGAAAAAAAAAAACTTTGAAGGTTCGAATTTAATTGTTCAAGTGCGCAAAGTTCGAAGTCCGGTTTTCATGTTCCTCCACAGTTTCAGTTTCAAATAACGTTTTCACGCCTCATTCGTTTTCACGAAATCAGGTTTAAAAAGTTCGGGTGTGATATTTAGACTGTGCGAAGTTGGTCAGGCAATTAAATGAGACGAAGAGTGTCCCGGATGAGCTGGAATATTTGCCAGTGCAGAGTGACATGTGACCATCGATCAGTAATTGTGACCGCCAGCCCGGGGGGGGTCTTTAATGTGCATCACGCAGTAGTGATCACACGAACACACTGTATAACGATACTCATCCAGGACAGGACAACGTCTCAAACTCAGCTCTCAGAATGAAATTTGAAAGAAAAAATTGACCGCATCTCGACGTGGTGAATGATGTTGATTGGGGCGAAGCTCTGGTGGTGCTTGTCTGCGTAGACGCTGAGCCGCAGCATGCCGAGCCTTTCGTTCGTTTTCATCCATGTCAGAAAGAGAATGTGTGGTGTGGAATGTGGTTATATACGCATTTGAGCATTTGACCGCAGCGCCCTCTCGTCTATAAACGTTGAGCCAATGCATGGAAAGTTTAACGCGATTATGTACGCATTTGACCGCAGCGCCCTCTCCTGTATAGACGTTGAGCGGCTACATGCAACGTTTCATCCATGACATCCCTAGCTCTTGAGTTACTACCACATCTCAGAGCCCCCTACTCGTCCCGCAGTCGTGGCCGAGTGGTTAAGGCGATGGACCAAAAATCCATTGGGGTCTCCCCGCACAGGTTCGAATCCTGTCGACGGCACAAACATATTTCTTTTCATTTTATTTTCATCCCTTTTTTTTCATCTTTTTTTTTTCCCCTACACCAGCACGTGAGCACGTGAGGTCATGAGCAGGAGCACTGGACGCCAGACAGACGGACGGGATGGACATGGCTAGCCCCTAAGGAGCTTCGCCCCTAAAAGCGTAAGAAGACAGAAAAAAGGGGACAGGACAACGTCTCAAACTCAACTCAGCTGAGTTTGAGACGTTGTCCTGTCCCCTTTTTTCTGTCTCCTTACACTTTTTCTTTCAAATTTCATTCCCAGTCTCAGGATTTTGCATCATGATCAACATACACCAGCTCGCCTGCACCTTGAAAATTTTTTAGTTTATAATTGCTCTGGAGGTTTATTTTCCGGGACAGAAGAAACGCCGAGCAAAAAGCACAGAAGCCGACACAACTAGAGGACGAGGAGCGTTCTACCATACCAGTGGCGTCGGAAGAGGAAATACGGGGAAGAAAAAAAGGGGGGGGGGGGGGGGGCGGAGGGGGCTTCAGCCCCCCCCCCCCCCCCCTCCCCAGATATTTCGGACTGTTAAAGAAAACAATACAGGAAAAGAGGGCGTGGTCGAGCTTATTTTAATCTGAAATTATTTATGCATATGTATGGCTACTGTCGCTCTTCACTGCATAAAAGATTGCATAGATCAGGGGTCTCAAAAACGCGGCCCGCGGGCCGCATGCGGCCCGCGTCTCTTTGGGATGCGGCCCGCAAGCGTCCCACGGATTCGAGCCCCCGTTCCCATGCCTCGAGCACCATAATAATAGTTCTATATTGTCGATTCATTTTCGCTCGAAAAAGAACTCTGCTCATATAACATGTTCACACAATTTCTACTATTCTGTTTCCTTTTGGACGGAGTACTACTTTGCCTAAAAATTTGCTTCTCGGCCCTTTCTCGTGTAAATCTTACCGGAACGACACTACCACTACCAGGCCACTAGTGCAAGCTCTTTGTTCAGGGAGGCACCTCGGCTGCACAAACTCTTGCTCAGCAGGAACGACTGCCGAAGATAAAGCTATGAGCTCGGGTTTCTAGCCGGCAGAAATACATTTAAAATGGAAGTGTTTTCTTATAATGCTGCTATAATCTCGCGTTGCTCGCGATTACTCGCGTTGAGGTCATCCGTGATCTAGGCGTTTTTATGGATCCTGCAATTAATTTCAATCATCACATGACTACAATTACAAATGCTTCCTTTAGAGTGCTGGGAGCCATTACACGAGTGACACACGGTTTTTCTAAATCACTTTGTATTTTACGTTTGTTTTCTTCACTGGAGCGTAGTCGTGTTGAATATGCCTCAGTTGTCTGGAACTGTATTGGAGTGACAAATTCAGGTGTAATTGAGAGTGTTCAACGTAGATTCGTTCGTGTTTTGCTTGATCGTTATTTTCATCCGAATTATTTCTATAGTTATGAGAGGATTTGTGAACTCGTGAAGTTAGACTCGTTGCACAACAGGAGAACAATTCGTGAACTGACTTATTTGTATAAGATTGTAAATGGTATAATTGATTCCCCAGAGCTACTCAGTCACATCTACTTGCACGTTCCTCGTAAGTCTTGTAGACTTTCTACTTTGTTTTACCCTACTGACCTTTACCATGCTGCACCCATGACACGCCTACAACTAACTTATAACCATTTAGAACAGATCCGTGCGAATGCTAGCCTTGATATTTTTGATGAAAAGCGTACATTTCGAAAGTGTGTTGAGGCTATTGTTTTTTCCTAACGTTTCACTTTTATCCTGTTTAACATTTGACTACTCCTTGACTCATTGATAAGTGTACCACTTAGGAGGCGTTAAGCTGTTGGCGGGTCACTGAAAATAAGAATAAATAAATAAATAAATAATAATCCTGAGGAAAGAAAAAAAAAAACTGCCATGTGAAGATGTATGTTTTATGGCTGTGGAGCCTAGTGATTTGTGCGACGGGTCAAAGACGGTATGCTTGTTCTCGATCTATTGAAAACTGCCAGCACGTTCGTGTTTTAAATCTTCTTATAACATCAGGCGTGGGCCCAAAGTAGTCATCTTTAAATGAAAGCTAAAGATGGCAAAACGGTGAGCTTACAAAAAGTAGAAAACACAAGGTTTCTTCTCTATAAAATCTCTGGGTGTTACTGGGACAGTTGACGTTTGTAGCGTGAAAAAGCACTTCTGTTTGTTTGTTTATATGTTTATCCCAAAATAGCAAAACATTGCCCCGAAAGGACGAGCGCCAACGGAGAGGGAGAGAGATGGGGGGGGGGGGGGTTCCCTTGGCCCTCGTTCTTTTTGGGGTGAGCAATCTGGCCCCCAACCTTGAATGAGTTTGAGACCCCTGGCATAGATGGTCATTGTCGGAAACTCCTCAGAAGGCACAACTCGTCACATGCTTAGTGGTTCGGAAGTTCAAAGCTATGTCTTTTCAACCTAAATAACTGTGCCATTGTTAAAAATAATAAAAATAAATAAACATAACAATAAATGCGGAAATGAAAAACTGGAGAAAAAAAAATAATTCAAGAACCCGTCGGAAGTGTTGTACTCTTGCATATTCAGAGGTCCAGAACTTCGAAACAAGTTTCTCCTACCAAAATGTGTATAGGCTAAAAGAAACACGTCTCAGGAACGTAAAACGAGAAAAAAAAAAAAAAAAAAGGCTTTTTTTTTAAATGACGTGCTGAATTTGAACAATATTAGAAATCTTCCCCCATGAGTTAATTTATTCCTCAACGTGAAAAAAACAATAAATACATTATTTTGTATTCTGCAGATGGCAATGATATGTACTGTCTGTGGTGTTAATTTAAATGCGATACCTCAAGCATTTAGACGAAAAAAATGACCAGGTTTAGGGCATAATTGCCCGTAGATACATGTTTGGACATTTCTTCGAAACTTATCTTGAACAACAATAATCATATCTTAAGACGGCACTTACCTAGGCTATGCATAGATCATTCTTAAAAAGTTTCACATCTCTATCATAAATAGCTTCGGCTATAGCGCGCTTGAAATATGACACCAACGACAATTGTCGAAAACCCGTCGTCCTTTGTCGCTCCTTAGGGAATTTATTTCTTTAAAACTAAGCATGCCAGAACATTGAAATAAACGGCACTGTCTTTCGCAAGGAAGGCAGCACCGCATGTAAAAATTTGAAGAAAAAAAAAATTATGAATGTACACATCGCGACACTGTTAGCGCGAACATGACATCCACGCATTTTCGCATTTTACTTTTAAATAGTATTAGCGAGCACGAAATTTTATCGCTTACATTATAGAACTAAATGAGCTCTTTCCGTAGCAATAATAACTTCGATAACATCCATTGGTTTCAAAGAGAAAAACTGGAAAAATCGGCGATCGCTTGTTCACGCTAACAGTGTCGCGCTCTGTACCTCACTGCTTGAATCCAAATGAAACCGCCCGCCAGTCTTTCGAAGTTCGACGAACCTTGAACTTTCGCTCTAAAAGTTTGAAGTTCATCGAACTTTTGACTTTTCAGGATTCGAAAGTTTGAAAATTTTCCAATTCTCTAGCTAAATAGGTTCGGAAGTTAGAAAATTATTGAATTTCTTAGCGTAGGAAGTTTGAAAGTTCGAAAAGCTTCAAACTTTTTAGCGCAAGAAGTTTGAAAGTTCGAAAATCATCACATTGTTTAGTTTATCAAGTTAGAAAGTTCAACAAGCATCGAATATTTCAGCATAATAAGTTCGAAAGTTCGAAGAGGATCAAACTTTTTAGCGTAATAAGTTCGAAGGTTCGAAAACATTGCATTTCTGAACGTGCAAAGTTCGAAATTTCAAAAAGCGTCGAACCTCTTAGTTTAACAAGTTCGAATGTTGAACTTCCGTTGAATTTCTCAATATGAAAAGTTTGAAATCTTTCGAACCTTTCGAACCGCTTGATTCGATCATCGAACCTTCAGTTTGAAAAAAGTTTGCGGCATCCCTACTTTTCATGAAACACTACGGGATTACAACCCGTAGAACCCTGCCTTACCAGACGCAGTTTCTGAAAACAAAAGGACAGACAGTATATCTATGGGCGAGAAACACAAACTCATGAATCATGACCTCTGGAACTCATCAACGCTGAAGACATAGACTGAATGAGACTTGAAACTCTGTGTGACCCCACAAATATTTTTATGGAATGATATGGCCAACGTTTTTCCAATGTAAGAAAAATTATATGGACAAATTATAGTTATTTATTAAAGTCACTCCACCTTTTTCACCTGTGTTCTGAAAAGCCTTCCGTACCATCCTGTAGAAGGTCTGCTTGCTTGACAGGGTGTCTAGCAAATTATTATCTTGAATTTCCTACTTTTCCAGGTTTCCCTGACAATTTCAGGTGAAATTCCCTGACCACTGTAGAGGCAGTTAAATATGTAAGACCATTCAAACACAAGGCATTGCGCATTGGGCACTGTGAGGATCATTTTGCACGGGCTTAATCCAACTTGCATATTCCAAAATATTCGGGTTCGTCCAGTCCGGATTAAACGAGCACTTTCTTGCCGCCGACATCGTCAGCAAAGAGGCCACTGCCGGAAAGGAAACATGAAAACCCGACGCTCAACCACACATGTCAATAACCGAATGGCAGCATGGCCGCATGGCTGCCAGAAGCACACTTTCGGATACTTTCGGCTTAGGGCTGGATTGGATTGGGTTCTGTGGCTTTCCAATTTGTTACTAAATCTAGTAGCTATAACCGAATCTAGCCTAGTGACGAGCCCTCAATCCACACCAATCCAGTCCAAGGCTTGGACTGGATTTGTTGGCTGTTCCTTTCGCATCGTGTAGCACTCTACATCGGGTGAGCAGAGCCCGCGCTCCGCTCTAAGCAGAATTTATTACCTATTTTTCTGCCCCCAAGTCTTTGCTCAGGGCACTCGATGGCGTTTCCGGCTCATTTTCCCTGACTGGGCTCGCTTTTTGAAATTATCCCTGACAATTCCCTGACTTTTCCCGGTAATTAAAATTTCCCAGACAATTCCCGGTTTTCCCAGTCGCTAGACACCCTGCTTGACATGGCATTCGTGGAACAAAAATGTTGGTAAACGTCCCAGAAACTCACTTTTCGGCAGCTTCTCTCAATTCAGGCTTCTTTGGCCGTCCTGGCTTAGCCAATTTGAAGGAAATACTTGAGGGATCTGAGCTTGACACCGATTCAATCTATGAAAGTAGAGGGTGAAAGTTAAATAGTAAAGTAAGTCGCACAAAGATGACACAGGTTACGAAGGTACCATAGAGTTGCAACGTTTCAGGTTAATCCTTTTACGCAAGTGACCGTTGAAGCAATCTATCAGCAAACGTGCATCATATATCAATAAACTCCCTACTACCCCGTGTTTACAAGAGCCAGTTTTTCACCAAATAACCCGAAGTACCTTGGTGAGGCACTTTTTAAAGGGCAACTCCAGTTGAAACTGAAACCAAAATAAATGACTGGTATCGGTTTAGTGACACAAATATGACCACAGCCGGAATATTATGTCAAAGTGAAGCCGCATACTCCATTAAAACCAATTTTAAAGATGCGACCAGCTGCTTTTTAGCGGGCGGCTATCAGTGCTATCACAGTGTGAAAGCACTGAAAATATTCAGGAAGTTGGAGAGCAATCCTGCACTGTGCACATTCTGATGATGTTTCACTCTGTTTCTTGTTGGCTGTGCATACTTTGTATGCCCGTGTCGGGTTCTTCGTCGTCAGATATGCCTAAGCATTCATCACTTCCAAAAAGAAGTTTTTGGATCTCTTCGTCGGCTAAAGCGGACCTCTGAGCCGAAGCCATGATGTTTTGGCGCAAATGCTTACCCAGCGCACACATTTTTTTTTCTTGGCTGTATGGAGTGCTTTTTTTCCATCGAACAGCAACACAAAAAAGCAAAGAACCCAAGGTGAGTGGAGCGACAAGGGTGGCGCTGCCATCTGTCGGAGAGCGCGCTAAACAAGCACCGAAACCGAAACACAAGTCACACTCGTGACCGGGCGTCATGGTCCGTAAAGGGTGGCACGATTGACACTTGTCATTAGTAGGCAACGGGTTAAGCAGACATGCATCCTACAAGCAATGTGGCAACAAGCTCTCGGGCAATCACAGAGATGCCCTAAGGATGCCCTAAAACGCCATGTCATCATGCTACAGCCCATAACCACGCGCAGAGCCGGGTCAGGTAATAAAAGGGGGGCGGCTGATTGGTTCGGTGGGCACGTAGCTCCCACTGTAGTCTCAGCTTATAGGGTGAATGGAGTATAGACGCGGTAGGGTATGACGGCTTCCTAAAGGCTCTAATATACTTCGACGTAGAGCGTAGCAGACGCGGCGTAGCGCAGAGCACACAGATGCTGATTGGTCTCAGATATCGAGTTCCTGCTCGCCGGCCAATGCAAGGCGCATGCTCTGCGTTAGCTGTGCACGTCGGAGTATTGGCATCGAGACCCAGATTGAATTGTGTGGAAGCGTGCTTTTGTTTATCCATGGTTCTCTATAAGCCACGTGTTGATTCCATCTGTCCAGAATGCGGGTGGAGACAAAGCATCCACACTAACGATACAGAGCAAGGGCAAGGGTACACAGCACGAGCTCATAGCAGTTGACTCCAGTGCGCGAGCGCTGCATTGGCGCCTCCCATGGCTTCGGCCTTGCGTACGTAGCATTCGTTTTGCTCCAAGTAAGTGTAAAACAAAGCATAGTTCTACTTTTCACCACATGAGCAGTGTCGATCGAATATCGAGGCGAATAATAGAGCGGCAACACGGACCGCCATGGTACGGGTTGCTGCCTTTTTACAGTCCAGCGGCTCTCCTGAGCCTGTGAAGATTACTATTTCTTCAGGTTCTGTATATGCTACGTTCGAAAGCGAACCATGTTTTTCTGGCGGGTAATTTTCTTTTTTGATGCCACACCGGCAAAACAACACGAACAGCGGGGAGGTGTCGAGCCAATGCCCACCTTCATGTCAGTAAGTAAAGCGGACAGCTTATCCATGGCCGCTTTTTTCGCTTGATCAGGTTCCTTGACTTTCTGGTCGGGCTCATCGGGAGTCTTGGAAGACGACGAGCAGTGCCTCGATAGCGTCTTGTAGGCGCACCTCGCACGCTGCGTGCACCGCAGAACGCCCAGCATCGCCCTGCAAAATGTCGCGAGCCAACAGTATTAGACAATTATGAACGCGAACACCCAGAGTCTCGATATGTAATCGAGCGAAACAAGCTCTATGCTGCATAAATATTTAAATATACAAAAGAGAGGCATATTTATACGCGTGTTTAAAACCTCTGAGCCGAAGCAATGTGACCGCACACGGACGTCGCCATGTTGAGACATTAGGTTCGCAGCGTTTGGGTTGGCCGGGTTGGCGTTTGGTAGCTGGTTGCTCTTAAAAGCTAGATTAAAGTTTAAAATATTTTATTCATTTAAGTAAGAATATATATAATATTTATTTTTTATTATAAAAGATTATGTTTACAGGAAGATATGTTTGTACTGCGAGGCTTCTATTGTTCTTGCGGGCGCGAATATTAAAGACTCACTGGCGGTCCAACATCTGTTTGCTTCATTATCAAATAAAAATTTCCACAGAAAGAAGAAACAACAAGTCTAAAAGTTTTAAAAATACTAGGGTGACCATATTCTTCAAGGTAGAATACGGGACAACCCGGGGGGGGGGGGGGGGGGGGGGGGGGTAGGGGTAGGGGGGGATTGCACTAAAGATTGAGATTGGGAGACAAAATTTAATGAACTAACTGCCGTTATTTCAAAACGTCACCATATTGCACTAAATCTTACTCTCTGGGTAAATATCCCCAGCCTGCGTTCACGCCGCTTCTCGACGATAGTATGCGGCTGCTCATTACAAAACTATCAACCCACTTGGCCCCACCGTACACGCCACTTCGCGGCGTCCAGCCGGCAACCCAAGCTAACCCAAGCAGTCGGAAAGGGAGTCGCATACCATTTAGTTCAGCAAAATTTCGTCAACTACATTCGTTTTTTTTTTTCTCTTTCTTTTTTCAGTGTTAATTGTAAAAGAGAAATATAAATATCGCCAAATGCTCACAAAAAAAAAAGTAGACACTCTCTGGATCGAACCTGGGTCCGCTGCGTATGAAGCAGCCACCTTTCCGCTAAGCTACGCTATTTTTTTTTTTCTTTATCGCAAATTGAAGTTCTATCTAACAATTCGTTTTACACGAGACCCACCAAGATTCGTGTGTTGCGTATAGCCATTACCGGTTATTTTTGTACCCACGGCTATTTTTGTAAAGTATACTTGTAACGAGAAGGCATTGTTTCGGTTCGCTTCAACTCGGTTGGTGCCAATTTCGAAACTATGCACTCCTGCGAAAACGGGACATGATTATTTATTGGGACAAAAAGACGGGACGGCAGAAATGGACCTCAAAAGCGGGACTGTCCCGACCAAAACGGGACGGCTGGTCACTCTAAATAATACCCTAATAATTTATGCCCTAGGACGGCCTATGCATCAGAGTGTCGAACCGAAACTCTTATCGGTTCGGTTCGGGTTCGGCTTCACGGCTTTCGATACAGTTCCGGTTCAGTTCCGGAGAGCTGAAATAACGGTTGAAACCGGTTTGAACCGTTATATTGAGAATATATTTTCCGCTTTTCTTTTGGCAATAGGCTCTATTTCCGCCGTGAAAAGAGTAATTGTATAGTTTTGTTATCGTTCGTACAATGCATCTTTATTTTCAAATACCACCCCCCCAAAAATTTTTTTTTTTTTTTTTAATTTTGACGAATCAGTAAAATAAAATCTAAATTAACATACAAAACGTCGTGTTTATACGACTCAACATATATTTGTTTACCTCAGTCGCATATATTTTACCCGAATCGAATGGTTGTCAGAGTTGAATCGCATTCGTGCTTTTGAATTAAGGATTTAATTAGGGTGTATAAAATCATGGAATGGGCACTTCGTCGCCATGTACCATGAAATATAGTTTACGAAATATGTTTCACAATATACATGATGACGACGGAACTGAGCTAAAAGCAATACTATTTTAAAAATGCCGAGAAAGTTTTAGGACAAGCCCTTTCAGTCTACATTTTGAAGAGACACTGACAATCAACTCGTGTTTTCCTAGCCAACATTGATTACGCTCAGCACCGCGATGCAGGCGAAGAATCATGCAGAAAGGAGTGATCAAAATCGTTTACTCTAATCTATATGAGCCTTCGTACTCAGATCGAATCTGGCCTGAAATAACGCGTACCCAAGGGAACATTTTCTAAAGGCTCAATCACACTGCCCCATTTTCTTACGTTAAGTTACGTTACGAAATATGACGTTGAAGTCACCGGGACCTCTGTGCTTCATATTAAGCGAGGCTTCCAATTCAAGGGGAGAGCATGACACGCGACATTCGAGACACTAATGTTTCGGTGTCTTAACGTAAGAAAATGGGGCAGCGTGAATGAGCCTTTACACAGGATAAACTGCAGTGATGGAAGCGGCATTCGACCTTTTGTAGCAGGTTCCACGTAGCAGGGAAAATAATGGTTTGGAGCAGCCACCAACGTTTTTGTAGCAAATGCCAACATCTGTTAGCGCATCACTCGAAAATGAAAAACTGCTTGCATCTTAAGGAGTTTCTGATGATAGTCGTCAAGGGTTCCTCTTTGATACTCGAGCATTTTACTTATTACCGTTCGCTATAAGAATAGATAGGGCATAAGAGGAACACAGTCTCCTTAAAGGACACATGCAAAGAAAAAAAACATTTTTTTTAAACAGCTTAGATGGAAAAAGGATGTCATAAAACGATTTTACAACGAAGAAAAAAAATTTTTAGAGCTATATTTACGGCGCTATACGAATTTGTAGTTGGCGCCCGCGGGCGCCGCGGAAAAGTGGCCCTTATTTATCACGTGACGGGCCCATATTTGTCACGTGGTGCTCGCGCTCTTTCGGAAGCTTCCTATGGCCTCTAAAAGTAACTTATTCATCTTTGTTTGAAGTATAACTAAAAACTAAGATGAATAAGTAACTTTTAGAGCCCAAAGGAAACTCCTGAAAAAGCGCAAGCAGACGTGATCGACCTGTGCGCCGGTCAGATGACGGCGGCGGCGCCCCGAACCAGACGAACTTCTGCGGCGGCGGCGACGGCGGCGTGGAGAAACGCGTTGAAGCGGCGTTCGCACAACGCTCAGCGTGCGGCGGCGGCGTCGCTTTACGGCTCCGGCGACGCAGGGCGACGGCGCGCGGGCCTACCACGTGACCAGCGGCGGCTCCAGCGGGCGCCAACTACAAATTCGTATAGCGCCGTAAATATAGCTCTAAAAATTTTTTTTCTTCGTTGTAAAATCGTTTTATAATATCCTTTATCCATCTAAGCTCTTTAAAAAAAATGTTTTTTTTCTTTGCATGTGTCCTTTAAATAAGGCTCTAGTAAGAGTAGGTTTCATTTACAACGGGTATTAAAAAATGGTTCAAAAGTGAATCGTAGCGCAACACTTCATTTGGATAGATCATCTCTCCCTCTCTATTTTACATTCTGTGGTTTGTTTAGCCCGGAGATATAATTTCTCTAGAATGCCAGCAAAAACCAGCATATCCGCTACCATGCCTAACAATAAAGATGCGTCCCGCATGTTCAATGAGCCAAAAAAGGTAAAGACTCTAATGTCATAAACTGCAGAAGAAACCACCCAAAAATATCGTAAGAGCCTACACTCGTTCTTTAAGGCGGCGGTCCCACGGCCCCAACTATAATACCGGTGGCAGCTCTGCTAACGCTCCTGTTTGTCGCGTCTGTGCGCGTGTTACGTATTTCGTTCTTTTTGCAAATAAATCGTCAATTCATCATCACTCTTTTAGTGCAAAATATGATACGCATTTTTCAAAACTTAACGCACAATAAGAAAACAAAAAGTGCAAGTTTTGATATTTTCAAAGACATACTTCTATGCATTCCAAGTTTCTAGACTTGCAATGCATCCAAGACGCGTTCTTATTTTTTTATTGAATAGAAGAAGGACTCGTCTAGTTCCGTGCATACGTGTTTTTGTTAATTAGCACGCTCACATTTTTTTAATATTTATTCAAAAAGAGCCTTTTTATGTGATCTTGAAGTCTCGTAACTCAGTTTCACATCATAACGCAGCAACGACATTTAAGGGCACGCTTGTGGTAAACATAGGAACTCAGAATGCAAAATATTAGAAGTGCAACGCCAGCCGTTTTCTTGTAAACACAACTTGATTATGGTAACATTTCTAAGAATTCCCTTAACGCGTTCTTGGTTTTCTCAGACAGCGTTCTGGCATCTGACCTAATTTTTTTTATTGTATGCTAGAAGAACTCAGCTGGTTCACTAGAAGCGTGATTTTTTCGTATTCATATTCAGATTTGTTTAAAATGTGTTTAAATCATGGGACTATTTTGAAGCTCGACTCTGTACGCAAGAAACCGGTTTCAAAGAAGAGGGCAGCTCTTTAAGCAACGATTCTTTAATTAGTGCTTTTCTCGTTCTAATTAAAATCACTTTCTATGATAGTAATTTTTTAAAGCATACTAATTGTCCTAAATAATAAAAGAACCTATGTTTGTAGCAGACGACGCGCACTTGCGCCATCTTTTGAAAGGTGGCTGAAATTCGAGGTTGAGAATTTCAGGAAAAGTGGCGCTGGGGGGATTCTGTCCCTGATGCAGAGGATTCTTTTCTCAAATATTTCCTCGCGCTACTTCCTCTTTCTTGCAATGAGTAAATAATCTTGCAAGAAAAATAAGAAAAAAACAAGGGTCACGAGCAAGTTCTCGAAAACATCTAGTGCCTATAAATAAGCTATTCAATGCTCCCTGCCATGTTCCGACACCACAAAAGGTGCGAATATTGAGCTCCATATGATGGTGACAACAAAGGGGAATTTCTTTTCCTTCACTCCAAGATTTTTACCCGACATTTTTCTTTTTTAAGGTTCCAGCTTTCCAACCGCTCTGGTTCTGTTTTGTTCGCCATCGTGCAGAAATTTTAGATTTTCAGTTTTAACGTTTGTAAAAAAAAATTGGGTTGTGTGTATGTTTATACAGCCTAGAACTTGGTCTGCCTCCAAGGGCGACGAGTCTCCCAGCTGTAGATGAGCAATTTAGCCAGTGCAGTACAAC
>JABSTQ010008907.1:0-31782 GCA_013358835.2 Ixodes persulcatus
CAAGTCTCAGTACTAGCACACCCATGTCGCCGGACCAGCGGCAGCGGCCATCGTTGGACTCAAGGCAACTCAGGCTTGCTACGACGATGCCATTGAAATCCTGACACTGCCTTCGGTTATAAACGAAGGAGTGAGCAAAATTGTCTGGCAAACCTCCGAGCCATGCCTCTTGTTGCCTTCGCAAAAGACAAGAAAAGCCCCCGAAGGATGTACGATCACATTCAAACAAACATCCGCGGTCTGAAGTGGCTCGGCGTGGGATCGGCAACGTACTGCACGACGACGTCCGATATCCTCCTCAAGGCCTTGCCGAGTGAAGTCGTCCCAAATTATCACCGGCAGCAGGCAAGCAGAACTGCCTTCAGATGGTAGGGAAAAATACGAAACGGTCCGACTTCACTGAGTTCACCATCGCTGCCGCACACCGGACACTCTGTCGACGGACCGCTTTCCACCCGGAGCGCTTCAAGGCCGCTCTCTTTCGCCAATGCCGAAGATGAGCTCGCCGATATTCTAAGCTTCCTTTGGATTGAGGTTGAGAGCAGGGAGAGAGCCGGAGTAGTGGAAGAACGGCAAAAGACGCAGAAGAAAAGGCCTGAAAGAACCAGAAGCCTTTATGCTACACGCAAATATCACAGGCCCCTTTATCTTTTGCCGGTCCACAAAGCGCGCAACTTAAGTATGTACTGGCGACCTCACGTTAGAGGTGAAGAAAAGGAGGCTGGCAGAAGAAGACCGCTACTTCAGATGCAGAATCGGAGGGCACCGGGTGAGGGAGTGACGGCGGAAGGTGACATGCGCGTCGTGCTCCGGTCGACATGCTTCGCCCATGTGCGACCCGAACTGGAAACCTAACCTCAAGAAATCGAATAGAGGTGCCCCCGCGACAAGCGCCCAGAAAGCCATCTCCGACAGTGCTGATGTCCCATTCGAGTGCTTCTTCAAACGTTCCGGGCCTGGGCTGAGGAAGGCAATCAAATCCTTTACGTGCGAGCCATTACCGATGGAGGTAGCCAACGGACATTCAATTATGAGGACCTTTCTTGCAAACTCCTCAAGGTTCTGGGAGATATTGGCCTCCGGCTAAATACGTTCGGCGACTCCACGTCACGACCGCAGCGTCGGCAACCAGTACAAGTACGGTTGCACAGCCAGTACGGCCAAGAAGAGTGCGTAATCGAGGCTGTCGAGGTACGTACCCTTCTTCTGTAAGAACGTTGTGCAGGTACCTGTAAACCACGAAGTTGTTTGCCGTATGATGAAAAACGGCTTTCGTATTGCGGACATGCTTCTGTCCCCTTTGGCCACTGCTGAAAAGGACATTTTCATTCTGGTCGGTTCAGACCAGCTGTGGTGAGTGAACGGTGACCAAGTGCTGCATTGCAAGGAAAATCAGAAGCTGGTAGCCATTAGCACCATTTTTGGCTGGACCTTTTAATTCCCAGTGTCAAACCAAAGCTCTCCCGAAGGCAGCGCCAGCAGTTTGGTATGCGTGCTAAGTACGAAATGTATAACGAACGAGGACGTCGGAGACATTCTTCGGCGTTTTTGGGAGCTGGAGAGCATCGGCATTTCTGACCAGCCATCCAACAAGATAGAAGAAGAGAACGAACTGCTGAACTAGTTCAGCCGAACAATACGGAAGGTGAAACGACGCTACGAAGTGGGTCTACCGCAGTGTTGCCACACTGCCACATCGGTTTTTCCCGCGTCGAGCGACAAAAATTCCCTTTTTTTCCCACAACACCATTTGAGTGTCAGAAGTCGTTTTTAAGATACGCATGACGTCAAGTATATTTAAATGCACCAACACCTCCCGCATGTTTTTGTTTTGTAGAAGTTTGCATCGCATAAATAACGAAATGTAGTTGACATTCGGCAAACTGGTCTCCCCTCCTCTTCTTTTCCGCACTATACATTGGTTGAATAACCCAGGGGAACTGAATGGAGGCAAGCGGGCCATTAACTAAACTAAACTAAAATCGCCTGCTTGATTTCGTGAAGTGAAAGGGACCCCACCCACTGTGCGATCCATGATCTATCACACTGAGAGAGGACGAGTGTGCGTAGCTTGCGAATCATCAGTAGTGTACCGGCAGGCTTGCAGCACGCACATGATGTAAGTCGTGATGAATTAGGTTGGCTCTTGAAAACAGCAAACTGCTTGAGTAGCTAGTGCCACTTCCTTTCTCTTGTTCGATGTAGATAAGAAAATTACGAAATTTTGGTTTAGTTTTGTCTTAAAAAACTATTTTTCCACTTTTTACATATGTTTAAATTCTGGTTTCTCTTTTTCCCTAGCTGTAGTGCTTTTTCCCACAATATGGGAAATTTCCTACGATTCGGCAACACTGGTCTACCGTTCAGGGTCGGCGCTGGAGAACAGAAGGACAGGCTGGCATTCAAACGACTTGAGAGTTTGAAGAGAAGATTGTTACGCGACGAGTCCTTAGCAAAAGATTACAACAACGTCATATGCAGCTACATCACCTCAGGACACGCAGAAAAGTTTTCAACGAGCCCATTTGGTGCCGAGTCAACGAACCAACGGATTTATTATATGCCCCATCAGCCCGTAATTCGGAATACATCCGAGACCACCAGGCTGAGAGTCGTTCTTCGACGCTTCTTGTCATCTCCCATGAGCTGGCTCATTCAATGAAATCCTGAAAAAGTGGCCGAAATTAGACGCTGATCTTGTCGGAATCTTGGTGCGCTTCCGTCTACGCCCAATCGCCTTAACAGCGGACATAAAAAGGCGCTTCTGCAGGTTAGCGTTCGACCTGAACGTCGAGACGTCCTACGCTTCATGTGGTTTCAAAGAGGTTCGTCGTCAGCAAGCTCAGATCCGACCGTTGAAAAGTGGAGGATGACGAGAATGCACTTTGGGACATCGGCCAGCCCCTTCCTACTACCCGCCACTTTTACTCATCATCTGAGTAACGTCCATGGAGAATTGAGATCGACTGCGGAACTGCTTCAACAAGGAGTTTAGGTCGGCGAGCTCCTGATCAGAGCCCCCACAATAAAAGAAGCGGCGCGAATACAGGAACAAGCCAACCAGATTTTAAAAGATGCAGGAATGAGACTCCGAAATTGGTCTACCAACGCGACAGAACTGCAAAGATTGTTTAATAAAGCCGCATCAGCGTCCGCACTATCTGAGCCGAGAGCTGTACTTGGACTGCTTTGGCGATGTGACGCTGGCAGGCTGGCCATTTCCGTGGAGATGATCCTCAACTTCGTCACGCGCAGCGGGACGACGAAGTGCTATGTGCTCCGTTCATCAGCTAAGGTTTTCGACCGCTTGAGACTCCTTGCTCCGTTCGTCATACGAATCAAGGTTTCGTTTCAGCGGACCTGGGAACGTGGAATTCGTTGGGACGACAATTTAACAGACGACATACTGGTGCAGTGGTGACGATGATGCGCAGAACGTCCACAATTATAAGAGGTAGTTTTTTCTCGCTGCATCATGAAGCGGACAAGAGAAGGCATAGTTTCTCTGCAACTACACGTCTTCTGCGACGCAAATCTGGTGAACTATGGCACAATTGTGCCTACCTGAGAGCTGAAGGAGAAGATGGGAGGCTAGAAGTGAATTTGATATTTTCTAAATCACGTGTGGTCCCCATAAAGTGGCTAGCACTCCCTCGATTAGAACTAAAGGTTGCCGTGATTGAAAGACGAATGGGCCACTATCTTGGAAAGATCATGAATATTCAAGAGACATTCTACTGGACAGATAGCGAGTGGCAGAGCTCCAATCTGAAGGGTCGCCTTCTACATGGAAGCATTGCCCTGGAAAAAAAAATCCGGCAGATTTCATGACACGGGAAATATATGCGGAAACTCTAACAAGTATGCAACTGTGGTGGAAGGGTCCAAATTGGCTTGGTAAACTCGAAGACGTACGGCCGAACCTCGTCATGTGTGACGACGTTCCAGTAGCAGCTATTGCAGAGAGAAAGCTGGAATATCACGTATTGCAGACTGCAACGGAGGGGATAGCACCTTTATTGGAACTTGAACGGTACAGAGCGCTGGAACGAATCCTCAGGATTACTGCATAGATTATGCGGTTTGTAAAGAACTGCCGAACGCGGCGAAGCCGACGTGAGGGCCCGCTAGCGTACAAAGAACTTGAATTAGCCGAGACTTGGTGGATTGCACGAACGTAACAGGAAGCTTTTACGCATGAATTGAACGATCCATTGGCAAACAAGAATCTGGAAAGGCGATCCAGCATAGTCTCGTTCGCCCCATTCATTGGCCCTAATCAATTTTTGCGGGGGGAGGGATGACTGCAACAATTAAAACTATCGAGGTCAAGGACCCGGTTTTGCTACCTCCCTATCACGGCTTCACTGAGTTATTGGTAAGAGACTGCCATTGTCGAACACTTCGCGGCGGACTCCGGGACACCTTAACCCAAGTCCGAAAGCGGTTCTAGATACTGCGAGCAAGAATGTTGACCAAGAAGATCATCAACAAGTGCGATGGTTGTCGGTTTGCCCGACTCAAGCAGGCTAACGCTCCGACCGCACCTTTGCCGCAGGATCATAATACTCAAGCGAATCCTTTTTATATGGTCGGAATCGACTTTGCGGATCCACTGGTGCTAAACACTGCAGCATCAGATGAAAAGTTGTACAATGCGTGTTTCAAATGTGCGGTAACAAGAATCATACACCTAGAGCTTGTCTCCTCCCTATCGACCGAAGCGTTAATCATGGCCTTCCAGCGCTTTACTGCTCGACGGGGCTTACCCAGCGTCGTTTACTCAGACAATGCCCTCACCTTCAAGAGGGCAGCAAAGAACTTATGTGGCGTATGGGACGTGCTCACGAACCGACGCTTCCAGGACCACTGCTCACAGCATCGGAAAAAGAGGAGGTTTATCGCCGAGACAGCAGCCTGGTGGGGCGGGTTTTGGGAAAGAATGGTCCAGACAGTCAATCGCAGTCTACGGAAAATACTAGGAAGGAATAAGTTTAGTTTCGAAGAACTCACAACCATGCTACTCGAGGTGGAAGCCCTCGTGAATTCTTGGCATTTGGCCCCGGTTTACGACGCTCCACACGAGCAGGATGCTTTAACGCCTGCGCACTTCTTGTTGAGCAGGCGCCTGACTGCTCTCACATCAGTCAACGTAGAAGCTATACCAGGCTCTGTGAGAGACATCACCAGACGTTGGCTACACAGGCAGCAACTGCTGGGCCAATTCTGGCGGAGATGGCGAAAGCAATACCTCCTTCAGCTCCGCTCCGCGCACCGATCGCCCGAGGCGCGGGCAAACGACCTACAGAACAGGAACCTCGTTCTTGTTCACAAAGACAAGACCCCACGGATCATGTGGAGGACGGGGAGGATCGAAACAGTTCAGTTGGGCCGAAACAACCACGTGCGTTCCTGTTTGGTGCAGCCTACCGAGCGGGGTAGCGCTTCGGCGCCCCGTGTTGCTCCTTTACACCCTGGAACTGGCAAGTGAATGAACCAAGGCGACTCTCACGAAAAAAAAAGAAAGAAAGAAAAAGGGGGGGGGGGGAGGATGTTGCAGATTGGAAAGAATTTGACGCTCAAGGAAAACCGACGAAAAAGTAGAAGATTGGAACGACACGAGCGGAACGAGGCGAACGACAGACAGAAGCCGATCGACACACCTCTGTGTAATGATGTATATTCAATTGATTTATTAGCGTAAATACAGTTTGTGTTTTGTTTTTACGTTAACTGCCTGATTCAAAATACGACGCCCACACGATCTTTTCGAATCTGAAACACGCTGAAAATGCGCTTAACGCTTGCGTGCCCACATTAAATTTTTTTTTTATTTAATTCGATATATTCCGCGTTATATATTATCTGTAGCAGCGTATCTGAACAAACTGTTTTGTGCCTTTTGATGGAAGCAGCATTTTATGACTTTTGGGTGAGTCGAATATTTATTGTAAACATAAAATTTGTTTTCACATTACAACCTTTTTTTTCTGTGAGTGTGGGTAAATCCACTGTGTTTTTGTCTTTTCGTGCGAAACGCGACTATAACATTTTTTTAAACACGTTCTAACCTTTTCATTGACTTTTAAAGACGTGTGTTTATTTACTACGCATAAATCTATCAAAATTATTTTTCTTCTCTTACAAATGTCATGCACATGCTGTAATCTACGGGGGGAAGCTTGCAGCAAGTGCATTTCTGCATGTGTCAGGAAGACATGCCTTTTGTCTCCACATCCCTGCTTTGATTGGACCGTGGAGATCCCCGCAAAAAAACAAAACAAAAAAACTTCAATTCGATTTAATACAGTTGAAATGTCATTTTATTAGACTACTTTTTTTAATAGTAATATTCTATAAAATGCTGCTCAACATTCCCGTTAAATCATAAGTTTTGCTGCAACTCGTTGTCATTGTCTGTTGAAGATGGCACAAAAACTGACACTGATAATGTTCGTGGTTTTGGGGCTGCTGGCCATTCAAACGTAAGTAGAGTTGTTTAATGAGGAAATAAGCATCATATTATTTCACACATTTAAAAAAAAAAAAACGGAGACGACGGATCGACGAAAAAGGGGACAACACACAAAACTTCTTAAACGCAGCTACTAAACCTCATTGGCATAGTTGTTTAAATACCATCTCTCCCACACGTCTCCCGGAACTGCACACGCCACTGGGACAATTTTTCCTAAAGTATTTTTCACACCCATTTACCTGCACTGTTTCTCTTGACGGTAAATTAAACATAGTACACAAGCATGTAGCCTTTTCTTACAGTAAAATTACGATTCTTCTATTTATACAATGCCTGAATGATCCGATCAAGACACTATTTTTCGCGTTGATAATGTCGCTTTGCAAGTTGGTTCCGCCAAATATTATGGCGAATGTCTTCACATTGAAGAATAAAATGAAATAGGAATGTGCGAAAGCGATCTAGATAAGTTTAATGTGAATTACACTTTATTTATCAAATCTCTCTCCTGCATTTACAATGAAAAAGATCAGCATTATTGCCAATGTCATAAACCATCTGTGATCAAGCTGCTGCAAGATGTTTGCTCGTTTGGAGGGGTATTTATTACTACGTCAACCCATTCGTCCGAGAAAGCACTTCTGGTTCGCGTCTAATGACAGTCTAACCTGGATTGTGCAATCATAAGCTGCTTGGTAAAAATATATTTCAGATGCGGGTTGTAGAATACCGCTGTGCTCTACATTACAATAAATCAAGTTGTAGATTTTCAGCCTCGAACATCGTAAAATGTAATATTTTCTAGGTATATTTGAAAACTAAATCCTCCCTCCTTGTTTGTTCTTGGAAAACGTTCTATGTGGCTGAATCAGTAAAACATTAGTGTGTGTACATAGCTTATCTAAAAATTTAAAAAAAAAACTTAAATGCGGAGCTAATAACAATTTAGGACATAATATGCTCACTCCATTATGTAATGTCAATAATGTCGATACAATCTGTTGCTTTACCGGTAAAAACGCGCAATGTAACTGTTTCGTAGATATTAGGAAAACTCGAATAGTAGTCATGAATAACTGCGGGTGTGTTCCTGCAAGTGTGGAACTAATCCTCGGCAATAGACTTCGATCAATACATTACTTTGCAGATATACAACACACTGAATATAGAGTACCGTATAACACACACCTGTGAAATATTAGATTTAAAGAAAAAACAAGAACGAATTGCAATGACAACATTAAACTTCCTATATTTCTATTTTAGAAGCCAGGCGAACAAACTTGGCAATCATATTTGATATCTTCTAAGACTTGAGACAAGCCTGCTAAGCGCGTTATGTGTGGCTGGTCATGCGTTCCTCATGCTTGTTTATTTAAACGCCTTTGAGTTGAAGTTAGTTATGTTGGTGACAAACTTGAAGGGATCAAGTTAAGCTTGCAAACTTTCACAAATAGTGGCTGCTACTAAAAACCCTAAAAGGCACTTAGGTTTATAGAATAGTAAAGACACTATTGATAAGGAACGGGAAGAGATAATTAAATCTTCACAAATGTTACCATTTTGTTGTATTATTGACAATAATTGTAAATGTTCCCTTTACTTATTTTGAATATTCGGTGGGATCATTAATAAATGATATTTTGTGGAACAAATAATGTGATGCTCCATATACATCTCTCCAGTATTTATAACCCCCCAGAATAATAACCAGCCACTTAACTGGCCATTTTGGGTGTAAATGCATTCTGGAAATGTAGCCGGAGTATAGCTACGGCACATGCTCACAACTCGTTCATAGCACAATAGTCAACGATAGCGGCATACAGTAGGCGAATATTTGAGTGGGTATAGTCAGAATGTAGTATTAAAGCACGATATGTCATGGGTCAGATTTTGGCCTCTTCATTGCAACACTAATCACTAATAGCGCAAACAAGACTTCCCAAGGAAACCTCAATATACATTTAGGTGCAAATATGTTATATTCCTTGATCCGCCGGAACAGGGCTTCACCATGGACAAAGAATAATGAAAAGTGTCACATGAAATAAATGAATGCCGGACTAAATATTTTATTTGGTGTTTATTCTATTGATCGAATGGTACGTCACAGGAACATTGTACATGATGAATAGTATTGTATAAAAGAACATCCCTTTATGATATCTTTATCGTCCGGAAGAACCTGAGTTTTCTTGACTATCAAAAATCCGCAAATACACTACCTTCTAAAATTAAGTGTAGTAAATTCTGACTCGTGTTATTCTCTTAGAAGAGCGTAAACTTGAACGATATTGGTGACATTTTGAGGTCTTTATCATATGATAAAAAAACTGACATGCGCAACCGATTTATTAAAAAAAAGCATAAACGCATAGAGAAATAAACAAACCTAGAGCGTCACATACTTTTATAGAACGCCTACCGATTCATTATCACGTAAACGCGGTCACACCAAGCAGGAAACAAAAAAAGCTTAATCAAAGAAATAATCCGCGATCAGTTTACGTTTTCTGCACTTGCCCTCCTCCGTGAAGCTGTAAAGTCGAATAGGATAATGTTATAATATACGAATAAGGAAGGAAATTAAGCCTTTCTACCCTTGCATACACTCTAAAAATGGCTGCATGTATACTTACCCGCAAAACGCTCAAAGAGCCAATCTCTTTGATCTACGAAATCAGCTCAGCGAATGATGAGGCGGAACATCTGGTTAGACCTCAAAATTATTTCTGTGCTATGGCATTGAGCAATGAAAACCTGACGCTTTGCATTGCGTAATGCCACAGCGCTGAATTAATTTTTAGGTCTAAACGAATGTTCTGCCTCATCATTCGCATGAGTTTATTTCGTAGATCAAAGAGATTGGCTCTTTGAGCGTTTTGCGGGTAAGAAGATGCGCAGGCATTTTTTAGAGTGTAGTTCAGCGTGAGGGTGTGCCCTCCGGAAATAGCAATTCCGGCAGAGTTTTATCAGAATCATTTCAGTTTTTATTTGTTTAGTTTTGGAACGTATATATATATATATATAAACTTCACATAAGATTACCTTAATATTGGATAACCTCTGATTTTATTCGCATTACGCCATTGCCAAAATATAGTCCTGTAACCATCACTCCTTTCCATCTACAACTTACCACTTCTTATCTATTATAGTTTCATGGTGCGTTGAGCTTCATAATAGATATATTACTTTTCCCTTTTCTAATTGTTATTACACTGGGACGTCAATTTAATATATGGGTGTGGTTTCGGAGTGAAATTTCTTGAGCAACGCTCACACTAACAGAGTTACGACGTTACTTTTTTTTTACTTTACTAAATGATAAAAGCTTTCAAGAAGTATACCATCATTAATATGCGTTCAAATGAGAGTATATTTCTGATGGCCCATTATGTTCTTCGTGGTAATGAATCTTGTGCTTTTAAGAAACTTAAATTTTCTCAATAGTAAATATGGTCATGTTTGGTCCTTCATGTGTTTATTTTATCGCACATAAAGCACAAACTCAAATTAAAATTTAGAGCAATATTCGGGTAGAGTCACGGTGTGACAAGACGTCGATGAAGCATTTCTAGTTTGTATCTGCCAAAATAACAAACGACTATAATTCTTCATAGTGGTGAGCCAGCTGATGGCGGTTGATGATGCAGAATGCATGAAACACTCCAAGGCGAAGCTCTCCATCTTTCCATCATTGCTATCACTCACTCACTCACGAAGAACTGGAAAATCAGCCTGGCCACTATAAGGTTTAGACACGCAGCTGTGAAATATACGTTCGTGTATATTCGATGGTGCGAGTTGACACTCAGTAAATAAAACCGTTGGGTTTCTCAGTCTTAAATTAACAAAAACGCAGCAATAAAACGTTTTCAAATGCGATGTAAATATATTGCAAGTCGTACGTTGCAGTAGCCACTTTTTGCTAGAAGCATTTTCTACTGTGTGTATCCAATCTTTGATAAAACGTTGAACTTAACCTACAAAGTGCATATCGATATTGCGTTAATACCCTCAACCATTATTCACACCATAATGCACTGGCGTAAAGAAAGCTCTAACCGGGGTACAAACAGGTCCTCTGAAATTCCGATTGGTTGTTGCTGTCTAGTTCCACAATATCTTTTTCAACAGTTCCTAATCAAATCGGGCAGGTTTGCACTCAATCCCACCACTGTAAATAGAGGAGACCACCAGGCGAACCCACTACGAGGACATCTATAAGTCAACTGATGGCGAATGCTCCTGGTCCTGGTTAAGGGCGGTCCTTCAATTTGAAGGAAACGCAAAAAAAACTGAAAAAGACTCATATGTTTAGGGTTAATGCTGTTTCTTAAATGACAGGCCTCCGAATGCTGAGAAATAGGAAACCAGCGGTTTATATAAAAAAAAAAAAGTTTACGCCTGTACTTTCTACGTTAGAATAAAGAAATCATGGTGTGGGGGGGGGGGGGGGGGGCGAATCGGGACAAAAGTCGAGACCCGCAAGTGTCCACATAGGATATTGACGATTTTAAAAAGAAGGAAAGATATGCTTGGCGGCAAAATACTAGGCTTGAAAATTCAAGTGGACGGTAAGACACAGGGTTTTGGGTAACAAGCACCAAGGACTGTCCTCCACGAAAAGAACCCGGTTCCTCAATCGGGCGAAGAAATGATAATATATTTATTGATGCCGCGCTTTGTTTTGAGTCAGTGCGCTTTGGGCGATACACCATACGCGGAAAGAGTTGGTGAGACTAGCTCGGCGAAACAGAGTAACGAATGTGCACTTTCTTGTACTTTGTTTCTGTGTTGCCTGTTTTGGCCTTTTTGCACCAGGCTAGCTTTGTAGCAGTTTCTTGCAGTACTCGCTCTCACGAATTGTGAGACCATTTGTTTATCGTGTTTGGAATCGCTTTGCGCCGATATCTGCAAAGAAACTGTAGCGACGTTACTGTTTACAGTTGCTTTCGGAAAATAGAAACCTCTCTACAGTTGCAAGTTCTTTCCACGAAACAGTAAATCGTTACAGTTACAAGTTACAGTAAAACGTAACTGGTTATAGGTAACGCTTTACTAGTGACTAGTTACTGCTCAAAAGCTATTGGGTGATAAACGCGCAGGAGGAGAGCACATTTGGCTAGAAAGAGGAAGCCGTGATTCCTGGACAAGCGAAAGAAGAGGAGCGCAACAAGGCAAAAAAAAAAAAAAGCGCTCGACCGACGTCTGAAGAAGGCGCTGAAATTGCCGAAATTATGGTACCCGTTATATTTACCGGACGCTGCCCTGCTAAAGGAAACATATAAAATTTGAACAGGCTACAAACTGGTCAGCCTTTCAGCAAATGTGGTATTAAGGGATACGTGAACCTGTTTGATACAGTTACCTGTTAGAAACGGCTACACGTCTGAGACCTGCACCCGCTAGATACGGACACCCGTTGGAATCGGGTACGTTGTGTGGAAACCAGTGGCGTCCCTCCCATGAGCAGGAGTAAGTGGCAGACGTCATGGCTGAAGTCGTCTGGCTTCTAGCCAGTGGTGCCGTGCGGGCCAGGGGGCTCAAGTGTCAGCAATGACCGCAAACAATCAGAACTGGAGTGTCGCCTTTCTGATAGCACGATTTCCCTGTTCGACTTTCTCAACAAGGCGAAGGCATTTTCCGGTCTATGATGTTTTCCTGTGTGCGCGAGTGCTCAGTGTTTGAAATTGTAATAGAAAATAACGTCGCAATCATATGCCTGTCACCCTGTATGATTTATCGCTCTCCAAAATATCAAGATCACTAAAATGAGGTTTTTGAATTACGTACGCAAGCACTTTGGGTACCCTCAAAATAGCTTCGCGATGGCGACGCTATGTTTAGCTTACCCACTGTGCATGTGTACGCAAGACTTCAATATTGTACGCAGCGCGAACAAGCGATCGGCAATGTTGCTGTTAATCTCATAGAATTAAAAGGCTGCCATAAAAACTATTACTGTCTTTGGAAGTACTCATACGAGCCAGTACCCTAAGCCCTAAAATTTGGTGCTTGCTAATACTATTTCGAAGTAAAATTTAAAAAAGCGTCAAGGTCGTCTTTGCAGTAACGGTATCGCAGAGTGTACATAGACCGTTTCGCGGTTGCGCGTTATGGGGATCGTCTTGAAATAAAAAAAACAAAGAAATGATTGAAGCAAGAATAATATATTACTTCGAAGCTTGCTTGAAAGATGTGCATATTTTTAGAATACATTGTTACGCAATAATATTTCGGAACATTTATTCTTAAGCAGAAATGGTGTGCAGACCAGGGTTAGAGGGATTAAACTTTTCGCGAAGAGGTTGTGATGCGCAGGATCTTATACAAATGGGTTGAAAATGGACGGGTTCAAACGCAAAGGGTCTTTCGAGTATCGGTTGAAACGGGACGGGTTCAAATGAGAAGGACGTTTCGGGAATGGGACGAAACGGGACAGGTTCAAACGGGAAGGTCGTTTTGAAAATGGGTCGAAACGGGACGGGTTCAAGCGGGAAGGTCGATTCCGGAAATGGGTCGAAATGGGACGGGTTCAAACGAGAAAGGGTTGTTTCGGGCTACACCCGAAGTCGTCTGGCTTCTAGCTTGCTCGTTCCGTATACTGTTGGGGAGAGGTCGCCATCCCGCGGACTAACTCTCTCGCACTCTTCCGTGAGTATCCTCTTTCGGGGTAGAAGCGACAAGTCGCGCGGGCGCAGTTGCCGTTCCCTCCTCTGAGCGGACGGCCGTCTGGCGGTGAGCTCTGGATAAACAGCAAGCGGCGCAGACACCCATTGCAGTATGGAATTCGTGAACACCCCTTCCAACTCGCGAACACCCTTTTCAACTCGCCGCTTATCTGTCTGTGACGCATGATGCAGCATTTTCTAGCAAACGGCGGCAGCCGAACTAAAAGAGCACGAGGATGGGAGGCCGGAAATATGCATAGGAGAACAGGTTAATATAGTAGTAAGCCCGCTGGCGCGCAGTTAGCACTTGTTGAAGGCGAAATCGGGACAGCCTGTGTATAACTATATAGCGTGATAATTCAACCTTGGCCCCCGCTTACTCCGCTTCGCAGCGCGCCGTTGGCGCCCCGATTCCCGCTGTCCCCAATTTCACCTCCGAAAAGTCAATTGCGCTGTCCCGCGCTTTTGAGCCTTGCTTAAGGTTGATACGCTACTTGGCGTCGAAACCTGGCACTAGGCTGCCTTGTCCCAGAATCGTGGTCACAATTAATTGTCTGTGTGGCTCAAATGTATACATATATTTTTCGCCTAACGTATTTCTTTAATCTCTTCTTTTTGACTCAAGATTTCTCTCACCACTGCGAAGCGAGGGTGCGAACTCGATTATTTCTCGACGTTGAGTTTGTGCTATTTTATTTTATTTTCAGCATCAACTATGCTTCCGGAGCCACAAAAGAGCCGCATGCAAGACCCGATCAATGTCAAATTCTGGTAACAATAAAACACTTCCTAAATCCATAAATATCGACATCTTTAAGTTGTTGAAATATTAAATTAGGCAGGCGAAGAGCAATACGTAGTATCGTATATGGTGCAGTTGATAGGGTCAATTATCTTAAAGTGTTCGCATTTTCATTAAAACTCACACCAGTAGAAGATTGTAAGCGCTTTCTTACATAAAAACTAAGTCAAGCCGATTAGTAGCGCTATGGATTATTTGTATGAACTATATCACGGTAGTGTTGACTCTAAAAATATTTTACGCCCGTGTATTTCCAAGCAAAATAAGCAAATTGAAAAAAAAAATTACACTCCAGACTGAAAATCATTTAACGTTCGGCAGTTATGTCGCAGTAAAAGGGTTAAAGGTGTCAGATAAAACAATGCGCATTACCCCCTTAAAGGAAACATGCAAAGAAAAAACAAATTTGTTTACACAGCCGGATTGAAAAAGGAAGTACTAAAACGAAATTACAACAAAAAATAAGAATTTTTAGAGCTATATTTACGGCGCTATACAAATTTGCATTTGGCGCCCGCGGGCGCCGCGGAAACGTGGCTCATATTTATCACGTGACTGGCCCCTATTTGTCACGTGGTACTAGCAATCTTTCGGAAGCTTCCTATGGTCTCGAAAAGTTACTTATTCATGTTCGTTTGAAGAGCAAAAAAAAAAAAAAAACAAGAATAACAAGTAACCTTTACAGCCCAAAGGAACCTCCTGAAAAAGCGCAAGCAGACATGAGAGACCTGTGCGCCGGTCAGATGACGGCGGCGGCGTCCCCCGCAGGACGCGAACTTGCGCGGCGGCGGCGGCGCCGGCGGTGTGGACAAACGCGTTGAAGCGGCGGCGCACAACGCTCAGCGTGCGGCGGCGGCGTGACTTTGCGGCGGTGGCGACGCCGCGCGGCGACCCATAGGTCTACCACATGATCCAGCGGCGGCTCCCGCGGGCGCCAACTACAAATTTGTTTTGCGCCGTAAATATAGCTCTAAAAATGTTCTTTCTTCGTTGTAAATTCGTTTTATAACATTCCTTTTTCATCTAGGCTGTTTAAAGAAATGTTTTCTTTTCATTGCATGTGTCCTTTAATAAACAAGGTAATATGGAAACTGAATTGCGATCGTGTTTGTTACAAGACGAGGGGCGACACGACATCCTCTTTCAACTAGACTCAAATATTTTTAAATATCGTACGCCATCATTGCGGGCCAACCCCGTAGGTTAGGGAAAATAATGATAGCAATATGATCATGGCGGAAATAAAGCAAGGGCAAATTTCTAAGCTAACCCTTCGGAAGGGACCAGCAATGATGTCTCCGCATCGTCGTTTATTTTGAGAAGTCAGAGCTCGAATATTTAGGACCTCAATTTATTTATAGGAAAAAGGAGCACAAACCACAAACGAAAATGCTCGGCCACAAGGATAATATTTTTTTTTTTACAAACGCACTAGAAACACCCAGCCACGCCCCAGAATAAATTTTAAATCGGAAGTTAATTGACATTCTAAAAAGGCAATCTCTGCCGCCTCAGAAAATGACTGGTGTTTACATTAAACTACTTTGACCGTTCTTGTTGAAAACATGATCATACTACACTAATAACCGAAAAAAAAAGTTTTTCCTAGTTGAGGAGCTTTTTGGAGACGTGAATGTCGTATCAGGCGCTGCTTGCGTGAAAATCCTTCATGCGCTTTCTTTAGACGATGGCCGTCATCGCATGACTCTAATGCTTAGATTCGAATAATAATTCAAAACATCTACATTGCAATTAATGTGACTAGGAGGTAACTGTGTTCTGGGGCCTGAAGTCTTTTGTGGCAGTCGAAAACAAAAATATATGTCCTCCACTGGCGTTATCTACCATTGTTACGAACAAGCTGATCCATGTTATTTGGAACATTCGCCTTGATATATGTGCTCTGGTTGAATAAAATATGTATAATAGTCGGCTATTATGTACAGATTGTAAAACCTTGAAACACGCAACAAAGAGGCAAAATGTGCGTTTGGGCACTAAAGAGGAGCTAACTATAATGTGTAGAGCCAGCAGGTCCGACCTTGTTGCCTGAAGTACGGCAACGATTGTACAGTCAGACCAGGCCTGCGAATTATATTGGTACAAAGCCGTCGTAATATTATCTTGGGTATATTTTCGAGTTGTTGTATATGTGTATCGAGATGCAATTAAATAATGCGTATGAGTGTTTTATTGTAATTCAGGCAAAGTGTTGCTGCCGATTTTTTTTTAAGATTTTGATCAAGAAAGTATAGTTCGGTGGCTATCCTGGAATAAAAAAAGAGGTCAAAGCAAAGGCATGTGGTATCTGTCTATCGAGTTATTGACTATTAAAGTGGACGAGGCAAAAACTGACACGCTTCTTTGACCGGTCGCGGATTGCATATTTGACAGCTCGCTATTTTTTCATTTCATAAATAAAGAATATTTAAAATAAAATATATCGAACGCGGTTATTTGGACGATTTTCAGCACATTTTGGCAAGTGTTTACATGTGACCGATTTAAAATATTATAATGACTTCGACATCACTAGAAAGCTTACACTGGCAGCACACCAGTGCTGGCCCAATGTTGGCACAATATTGAATTGGTTGTTTCCCCTTATTATACTCAGATTGGAGCGCAATCCGCTTCAACGTTGGGCCAATGAATCTTCCGATATTGGGCAAATTATAATCCAGGGTGACTGCCAATTACTATATCAATTTTGGCCTTCCAATGTATCAGATTATGCACCAATATATCTAGCCAATATCACCTAATAGTTAAAATTTTGGATATCAAAAATACTTCGAGGATTTCCAATATAGGTGTCCAATCCCAAACCAGGGATTGGACACCAATATTTTTTTATTATATATTTTTTATCAGTTCGAATGTACACGGCACGTGCCTTCGATTATTGTTGATTATAGTGGTCAGCATATTGTTATTGTTACAGTGACTATCGCTTTTTTTTACGTGCATTTAGTTTCTTTTTCTTTTTTTTTTCCATTGTGCTATGGGCGCTTCTTGTATCAAATTTCATAAATACGGTATTTTTCAAACTTTTTATTGGAGATAAGAACTGTATCGCTTTGTTGCGTGTTGTTCCTCCCTGCCACGGCCCGCGGGCCAGCAGTATGTTTAAATAAAATAAATAAATGATAGACCGAGATTTCCGATATTGGTATCGAATGATTCGCCAGGATGTCCGATATAGCTATTCAATATTATGCCACGATTTCCACTATTGTTATTCAATATTGCGCCACAATTTTCAATTTTGGTATTCACTGATAGGCCACTTCAATGAAATACTGCGAACCTTTTATATTCCGGCTTTTCCAATATTGCAATCCAATCCCAAACCACTTTCTCTAATGTAGTTATACTGTTACATACCAGTTTTCGCCAATATTGGCCGCGCCATAAAGCATATTTTAATCTTGTTATTTATTTTTAGCCCGGCAGGTTTCCTATACTTCTAATTTATTATTCGCCCAGCTTTTTTAAATATGTTAATCAAGATAATATCAAACCGTGCCAATAATGGTCACCTTTTGCAGTAGGGTTTTACAATTGTTTCTTAAAAACATAATTTATTAATATCTAATGCGAATAATGACCACCGGATATTTATTGCATAATATATATTGGTTTCATTATAATTGATGTCTAATAAAATAAACGTGAAGTCATCTGTATTTGCAGTATACTAAGAGACAAAAGTCACATAAAATATTTAATTATTCTCATTTATTTTTCCAGCTACTCTTCCCCCCCCCCCCCTCTCCACCCGTGGCGGAACTAACGAATGTCGGCACTTTTTGTCAATTTCAAATCTGTCAATGTAAAGGAGAAGACAAATTATTGTCGCTTTGAAACATCACCCTCCCACTTAGCTACAAAGTAACACTGATTACTTAGAAACACAGCTGCTTAGGATATGTTCCTTCCCAAAACGTGAGGTGTTTCAGGTGAATTTCCAGCTCGATGATGGCTTCCAGGTAGGGAACTAAAAAGAGTTGCGAAAAACAATAAAAAATCTTATCCTAGGCAATAATTTATCAAAAGCTCTCATACGTTCCTGAGAAAGAGCAACAACATAAGAGGAGATTATTATCTGCTAACACCGCAGAGGTGTTTTATTGGTTTGACAAATCAGATTGGTAGGTCGTACAAGCACAGCGAACATCATGTCACGTGAACAAACAAAAAAAACAGACTATTGTAATATAAGTTCACGCAATATTATTTTGCCTTTCATCGGGAGTAATAACATTGCAGACACAAGCACCACAATGGGCCTTTCTCCAGGGGAGGGGATTAGGACACCTTGGAGGGGCCTGCCGGAAACATGAAGCGTGGAGATCGCTTTCCTGTTGAAAGCGCTCTGAAACTGCGCCACATCTTTTTCCCAATGGGAATTAAATTAATATTTCTGGAACAAAAGCCACGGAACCTAAACCGCCCCACAAGCACACCGCATTTTTTCAGCCCAATCAAAGCCGTGAAATTCCGAATTTATTTGGTAGCACTGAAATGCGGTAATTTTTAACGCGCTCCTAGCTTTGCTAGCAGAATTAACCGTGCCAATGAGTTTAATATTTAGCAAAACATATGTTACAATAATGTTTTGATTAACCTGTCAGAAGGATTTGTGATTATAGCCTTTATTAATAACGACCATTTACACGCATTCAGATATGCGCGGATTTCATTAGTTGTTCCAGCGTTCGTTTTAGTTCGCCGTTCCTAGTGTTTTGTCAAATACTATACTGATGTGCGCTAAAATGTTTGAGACCTAATGCGCTTTCGAAGTGCTAATGCGAATTAGTACTTCGAAACATACTAATGCGCTTTCGAAGTAAAATGCAAAATCGCAAGTATGTTCTGTTCATGCTACAAATTACGCGCTGTGTGCACAAAAAGCAAACAGTGGACTGCGAGCAAAAAGCAGAATAAATGTGAGTGTTTACACAGAGTGAGGTCGGTTTGTTTTTGAATGGCGACACCATGGCTCACGCTGTATATGACATATGTGTACCTCCTACGTTGTCAAGAGTGGCGTAGCTTTTAGATGCGATACAAAAAAAAGCCAGGTGCTCCTACAGCAGTGCGGAGCTTTAGAATCGTGAAGCTACCCTATAGCGTAACTTCACCTACTTGCAGACAACGTTTTGGGGCTATAAAGTCCAAGCTTTGGGCGCGTGTGCCTTGCACACCCAGAGCGCCCTTCAAAGTTGTGCACGCATATCCTTCACTACTGAAAAGCCACCGAAGTTTATGAAGCAGCAAAAATGCACCACCTCGAGTTCATCAGCCTGTGATTGCACTGTGTCGCGCACACACCCAAAGCGCGGTGGAAGGCGTACAGTTGCAGCATTTGAAAAAAAAATCGCTAATACTTTGACGGTCGAGTGAAAGCGCAGCCGAAGCTAAAATCTAGAACGAAACATGAAATTTCTTGTGCCGATGGGCAGGTGAATATGAGGAGTATTTCGCTGCGGAGGTGAATTTTGATAGATTCATTGCAACTCGCGAGACCGAATCGCGTAAACGCCGCGCTGAGGAGCGGGGTTTCGGATCCAATTACGGCGTAGCTATTTTTTTTTTTTTTTGCGTTGAGACCACAAGGTTCTGGAAAAATATGTGATAGTGTAAACATCGTCTTAGCTAATTATGTCGTAAGTTAGAACGACGTGTTTAACGTTTGAACTAGAGATCTCAGCATGCTTTGTGGTAATGACAATGCGGCTTATTATATTGTCTTTATATTGACAAGGTATTAAACAGAAGTCCTAAACATCGGAAGGCAACTGGCACACGACATCCCAGATATCCCTTGAATTTGTAATATTGTGCATATTTATAAATAAATTAAAATAATTCATCAAATTAATCATCAAAATTCGAGAATATTTAACCATTTTAGGGCGGTAAGAATACAGTGACTCCGGACACTCGGTGAATTGCCAATCTTCTACTATTATAAAAATTCTTTGATGGCTTATCAAATATGGTATCGATTTCAAGAAATTGAATGTCAACGACTCCCCAACAACGAGCGAGATAAGAAACCATTTCAATATTTATTGAAAATGGTATGCAATTTATTAAAATGGCTGCCTATGACCCCAATAATGTTTAATATTTGTAACCTATTATAACTTTGTTTCCAAGTTATCTAGTAGAGTACCAGTAGTGCTCCATTATTGGACAACATTTAAAGCGCATTAACACTCCATGGGAAGAGGTATCATATTTATCCGTTGGGGTGCCATTAACTGCCCAATATTTGTCAAGGTTGGAAGCAAATTCGCGCTTTTTCTGAAGTAGTATTCATTTTATTCAATAAGGTGCCAATGACTACCCAATATTTGACATTGGAAGATTCTAAGCACTCCATTGGAAGTGGGTTCCAATTTCTATTCAGGTGCCAAAGATTGCCCAATATTGGAGAACATTAGAAGCCCATTAGCGCTTAACTTGATATTGTGTCCAATTTATTCGAACTAAGGACAATGACTTACTGATATTGGACAACATGGAAGCCTATTGGTACTTCATTTGAAATGCTATCCAATATCTTCATTCGAAAACATTCGAAAACATTTGAAGACCATTGGAACTTCATTGGAAGTAGCATTCAATATACTCATAACGTGCAAATGACTTCGATGACAACATTAGAAGGTCATTAGAACGGCCTTGAAATCGGTTTCAATTTATCCAATTGCGTGGAAATGACTGCCCAATATAAAACATGAATGCAAACTTAGTGGAAATTCAATGGAAGTGGTATTCAATTTATCCGTTTGTATGCCAATGTCCGTCCAATATTGGGCGACATTGGAAGCTATATTAGCACCATATTGAAAGTGGTTTCCAATTGATCCAATGGTATTCAAATTTATTCCCAATACTGGTGACGTAGAGTATAAGTGGGGCCGATAATAGCCCTTTTTTCCCAAAATATTCCCAATATTGGCGCTATGGTTTGTGGTGCCTAGGTAAATATAGCTAGTTACCAACATAACATGGTGCAAATGAAAATAGGGTTTTTACTAAAATCAAGTCCGAATTTCTTATATTAAAAAAAAGAAACGTTAATTCAACTTTAAGAAACATATATTATGTTAAACAAATCAAAAATATTTCTATTGAATAAAAATAATTTTATGCTTTCCGGTGATATTCAATTCGTTACATTATTTTATATGTCACTTAAAAGTTACAACGCTGCCAGAAATTATAATTAAACATTAAAATATAATTTTGACTTTCTCTTTCAATTAGTTCAAACGCACGTGAGTTTTTTTTCAATTCATGAAGAGTAAGACATGTACTCTATTTTCTGGGCTATAGTCCGCGGACAATAGATGTCTAAGACTTGAAATTTTAGGCTGTGCGGACTGTCTACGCGTGCGGACTATAGAGGAATTTTGTTTTTCAAGATTGTTCAATATGAGGAGATGTGACGGTGCTTGTTAATAGAAATGTATATTAATGAGTATTTATATATAATAAAATATCTCTGTGGGCTGAGAAAGCAGACATTTGTCAAAGTGTTCCGTACACAAGAAACTTTCGCGTCGATTAAGCATCAAATATGGACTATGCACTGCGTGCGGACTATGCACCGAGGTCGGACTATCTAAGCCAAAACATTAATTTTTGACCCCAAATTTTTCCTTGCCGACTATACACCGGACGCGGACTACAGTCCTAAAATACGGTAGTAGCGAGTGTAACAGAAGAGTCCTAGTGCAGAATTTTGAGAAATATTAAAATAGTGAATGATCATGAGTGCCCTTCCCAACATGTGGTTGTGCCCATTCGATGATTATTTTTCAAAGTTAGCCATCTTTTTCGGTGCACCACAGTTACCTTATTTTAATCACCTTGAAACCACCGGAATGTACAAAACTAACTCCTTTCTTTGAATAGAAATTCAACATAGTAAGTTTCAGTTAAAATATGTTACATTCATTGCAATTAACAAAAGTTTAGAAAATCCAGCAAAATTAGGACTGATATTATGAAAAGAACTTATTTTCTATTTTCTTCTTGTTTTATTGTTAGCAAGTGTATGATTGTGGTCGGTCAGCAAACACAAACAGAAAATATTGTATTTCGCCTATAACACCGCAATTAAAGCTTCAAACTTGTCAGTTGTTTGTTGTGCCTGTATACTCGCAAAAGTGGTTTTGCATGGTATATTTTATTATTTAATATAATTACTTAATTCAAAGGCAGCCTAAAAAATAGGTGAAATTAGGCGAAATGTGGAGTATGAAGTATTTTTCTCCGAAACAAATCTGGCCGTTTGAAAACGCACATCTAGCAATCTTCTAGCTCTAATTGTAGTAAAAAAAAATAATATTCATTATATTTTTATTAAAAAAAATATGTCTCGCGAAAGAGGTGATCTTCTGTCCGTCCCTATGTTTATTCTTTCTGTTTTTATTTAACTCCACCAACGCGCTCACGTCAAACTAAGAAATAAAAGTAAAGCAAATAAAATGGGGGCTCTGAAGATAACGATTTCGAATTCGCTATATGTTTAAACTTTAATTTACTCAATTCTAGATAACCAGTTTCATTTTGCACATGTACATTTTGGATTGGGATTTACTAAAACAATGTCATTCAAATATCTATATGATCCCACATAAAAACTTGAAAAACGTTGCTGAAAAGCATTAAAAATACATTCGTTTTCTTATAAATGCAAAATATTAAATATGTTTCAAGTTCTTAAGACAAATGAGAGTTACGTTCAATTTATCCAATGGGGTGCCAATGACAGGCCAAGGCCATCATTCGAAGATGATGGAAGCCCATTGACATTTTATTGGAGCCGGCTTCCATTTCATCCAACGAGGTTCCTATGACTGTAAAAGCTTCGGCAGCTTTGAAAGGCCATTGACACCATATTGGAAGTGGTATTCAATCTGCCAACTCACGTCGATCTTCTTCATTGTCTTAATCTTTTGACAACTCCCTCTGCCAGTAAAAAAATTCAGTTTTAATTAGAGGCCCGCCAGTGTCGCCATCATTGTTCCTGGAACAATGAAGCGGGCGGCCGGTCACTAGCGGTGGCCAGCGACCTATTCAGTTCCATCAGCTGCCATTTTTTCGTTTTTGACAAGACACCAGTACATGGTTTTTTTCTGTATTCGGGCGCAGAAGTTAGTATCATTCCTGGGCCGCATTGTACCACAGATATTGCAACATCCTCGTTGTAACAAGTCAAATCTTCACCTATAAACACATATGGACAAATCTCGCTGACCTTTGGCATTTGTCTAAGATGTCGCTTTTAGTGGTTGTTCAGGGTGGCAGTCGTGGAGTACGTCATCATAGGTTCCGATTTTCTCCGCAATTTCAACTTGCTGTGGGATATGACAAACCGACCACCGATCGACATGACCTTTCACCCGTACGTGTCGGGCATCTTATTCTGAACTCTAGCCCTCAGTCTCTCCCTCGTGAAGCCGGCACCAAATGAGTTCGCCTGACTTCTTGAAATGTACCTGGAACTAGAAAACCCAAGGATCATTGAAGAATTATCAAACCAACATTTTGCACATTATATCCTTACGACCGGACCACCGGCAAATTCTCGACCACGTCGCTTGGACCTCGGAACCTGTGACTCGCTGGTGAGAAATTTGAGCATAAGCTCTAACTTGGAGTTGTGCGCGCCTCGCTCAGTTTCTTGTTATTGGCCCTTCATGTGGCGCCAAAGACGACCTGCGTAGAGCGTTCCTGTGGTGACTTAACGCGTTCACGACAGCAAATCGCTAACACATTCCAATTGTAGAGGACCGCACAAAAGTTCTATTACGCACTAACATCTACTCTCAAATTTACCTTGTCAAGGCTTGCCACTAAATTCCCGTCGAGCCTGCTGACATATTGAAAACATCAATAACAACACCTTTTGATTTCTTGGACTAGGTTCGGATGCCGTTTGGGCCCCGTAATGCGGCCCAAACGTTGCAACGTTTCATAAGTGACGTCATTCAAAGTCTGTCATTCTGCTTCGCCTGCCTGAACGACCTCCTCGTCGCCAGTAAGGACCCGGAAGAAGACAAAACTCACTAAGCATAACTTTTTGAAAGGCTTCGTGATGACGGGATCATCATCAACACGGGCAAGTGTGAACTCTGCGTGTACTAGCTCGAGTTTGTTGACCACCTAGACAACCAAGGAATCAAGCCACTGCCAAACAAGATCCAAATTGTTGTGAACTACTCACTTTCAAGAACAAAACAAGCCCTACAGATATTTTGTTCTTTGCCAAATTTGAAAGGCGTTTTGTTGCATGATACGCAGTACTTTTGCTCCCTTGGAGGACCTGCTCTGCAAATCTACCGCAAAAAATCACCCCTGCTTTGACCCCCTCACGCAGGGCTCGCTTTTGTCAAGGTCAAGATAGAGCTCGCCGACGCGACGCTAATTGTTTATTCCTCACCTAAAGCTATGACGTGCTTGATGGTCGATGCCTCTAAAGCCGCAGTTGGTGCCGTCTTGCAGCAGAAAATCAACAACACCCGGTCTCACACCTTCTTCTTTACGTAAAAGCTGCAAGACAAAAAAATCGCAACAGCACTTTTGGCAGAGTTGCTGGCAGCATATTTGGCTGTGAAGCCTTTTCGGCGCTCTCTAGAAGGACGCAACGGTTGTATCGCGACTGACCTCCAGCCCCTTGTCGATGCAAATCAATTTTCTACCCAGAACCACTCAAAAAAAGAGTTTCCCACCTTACCTTCAAAACGGAATATCCCACTGAAATTCGCACGTGAAGGGGCAAGACCACACCGCCGCCACCACATTATCTAGGCTGGACCTTAACGCGATTGTTGCTGAAAAGACCCGGTTCACCTTGTCCGCGCTGACTAAGGCCCAAGAAAATGACTAAGTTGGCACATCACTCGTCTTCATGGACTTACTTCTTCCAGATCACGGTGTCACTCTTGCCTGTAATACGTCAACTGGAGCGTATCGACCATACTTTACTCTGATACTACGTTGCAGCGTCTTTCACTGCATTCTCTTTGCCACCCTCGTGTTCGAGCAACGCAGGAGCTCATCATGAACCGCTTTGTTTGGTAAAAATTCAGAACCGACGTTCGTGATTGGGTGTGCTCCTACGTTGCGTGCGAATGCTAGAAATTTCAGCGACACAAATCCACGCCGCTCTGCAAGTTTCCTTTTCTATCACAACGGTTCGAAGAAGCGCACATAGATATCGCCACATAATTACCACTATAGCGGGGTTACACAAATCTACTCATGAGCGTTGATCGTTTATCGCTCTGGCACGAGTTCTTTCCTATGGAAAACATCACGATAGAAACGGTATTTAGAGGTTTTCTTTTCATTTGGATGAGCCGCTTCGGCGTTCCTTCTATCCTGAAGACAGACCAAAGAAAGCCATTCGAGTCTGCCCTATTTTTACACGTGACGTCTCTCCTCGGGTGCTCCAGATTTCGCACTTCTGCCTACAATCCTGCAGAAAACAGGTTAATAGAACGTTTCCACCGACGACTCCAGACAGCACTTTGAGCGCAGATTCTTTTTTTACGCCTGGTACGACAACCTGACTATTGTGCTTCGTGGATTACGGTCAGCATTGAAACATTATATTGGATGCACAATGGCAGAGCTTGTCTAGAGCTCTCCACTTTGTTGTTCAGCAGAGCTTATCGAGCCTACCATCCCTGGAAAGGTGTACCCCACCTCATTTGTCAACTAATTAAAGTATACAATGTCAACACTTAGCCCGGTACTGTCACGCCAACAAGTGGCACAAAACGTTTTTCAGCTCAATGCTCTTGCTGACGCTTCTCAAGTTTTTTTTATTCAGGAAGAGGCGTTTTAGAAGCCCCTGCAGAATTTATACAGCTGACCATTATTGTCGTTGATAGATCACCCATATTATACACTGTGCTGCTGCTCTTCGAAGCGTGATACTGTTGCAACCGACACAATCAAACCAGCCTTTCTTTCCTCAAAAGTGAGAACACCGCAAAAACTTGACAAAGGACGAGTAAAAGAAGTGCGCCTCCTTCTTCATTCGCTAACGCCAAAACTTTTTGTCAACGCTTCACGCAATCAGGCTACTTCATTTGCTCAAGCGACTATAGCCGCTTGCCCAAAAGGAACGGGGGAGGGGGGCGGTCACCTGTAGCATCCCGCTACAGCACGCTCTTCATCGATAAGTGGGGGCGCTCCTCGTCGCAAGCAAGGTACACGAATGGCGCGACACAGAACAGCTCCGGCATTTCGGGGCAACTAAGTGTAACTAAAGATGAGCTTTGCCATTCAACTTGGCTCTTCAATATGAAGGCCGATAAACAAGTTCGCTCTGCGATATTAAATTATAAAATATATTTTAATAAAAATAAGTAAGACGCCCGAAATTCTTCTCCGATATTATAATTCAGGAAGTTAAAAATAAGATCGCGTCAGAGAAACACTGTCGAGACGGAAATCGTAAAACGAAATAAATTGCCTCGATCGATTTTGAACGGATTCAATGGTGTCGATAAGAGTACCTTTCGCAATTGGTGATGCGTTTTCAACTTTCGGGCCAATGAATGTTGCGACGTGACGTGTGCAACCGAATGTGTGGTTAGCGTTGCTTATGAGCCACGCCTTTGGTGACATGGGTGTGTCATGAGAATTTACTGGATACGTGAACTCCGATGTATTTGTACAAGGTGACGTCCTCTAGTGGGATACCAATATTAATGTCTCACTAGAACACTTCAAAGTTTGCAAAAAAGAAATGTTCGAATTCGTAATTGCAGAATCCTTATTTGACAACTGGTCTCTAAACTTTCGAGAAAGTTTCGTGCCAGGAAAGAAAGGCGCCGCCAGTGGCTTTACTGGGTATGGGGTGTATTGTCGTTTCCATATTCCACCCTTAGTGAGGTACTTCGAACTTGCAAGCTTTCGTAGACTGATATTTTTTACGTCTAATATTGATCACTGTTTACAATCACCGGTCATTGTTACCGATATCTAGCAACAATCCTGGCGACTATTATTTCATCCCGTGTTTTTGTAACAAAAAAGTCATTTCGCAAGCAAAGAAGAGCAAAGCAATAGAACGTATGGGTTCGCGGTGACTCCTCTTGATAGCGTTTCTTCCGACGCTGTATTCGGAAAATGAGGATAGTATTAAAAAGTACTTTTTCCTAGAATAAGGAATTAAACATTTTTTTTTATTTGTAGAGTGCTATAGATAGAATGAGTGTTCATTTGAGTGAGTTTATGAAGCCTAAATACGTTAACTTTATCAAAAAACGCTATCAATGTGATCATTGGTTGGCTCGATCTATGATTGTCTAATTTAAAAAGCTTACACATTTCAATATATTTCCTGGGCACCAAGTCACAGAGGTTGTAGTCAGATTTGCAGTTTCCAGCCCGCTCCTTGACGTCAACGTGGCGGGGCAGACCCGTATCTAACTCTCAAAAAGCGTTACGCAAGATATTTGTGAGCAGACACTTATTGAAGGGCTCTTATAATAAAAGCCCTCGACATCAACCTGCATTCACCCCTGATTTTGTGACATGTGCTTTTCTCTGGTTTCAGTGCAAAAGTGATGGCGAGTGTAAAAACCCACCTTGCACATATTGCCGCCACCGTTGGTTTGTTGCCTCACGATGTTCTTAAGGCCCTACAATGGATAAAGTGCGGGCACATTTTAAAGCACGAATAAACCTGTGATGCCTTAATGTTGCACGTGTTGTGTCTTAAAACGTAACATAATCGATTACCTGTTATTACATTCAATAAATTATAAAGAAACACCCTGTTTGCTCACCTCACATAAAAATAGTGTGATATGTGACTGAATAAGGTGCAGGAAACTACATATCTGACGAAAAGACACTAATTCTGGTGATGGAATAACGATATTCATTTACTTGAATTCAGAAATATGTGCTGGATGTGTGTAGCCACTAAAGTAAGTTGGATTTTCACTGAACGCAACCAACCAGGAAAATTATTTTGATAAATATTAAACCGGACATATTTTGACCGGAAGCATGTACGACTGGACCCTAAACTGGATATGACAGATCGAGCTTGCACACTAATATGCTATGCTGAAAGTGGCATGTTCACACTGGCAGAAGTAGCAATTTATTAAATAATAAACAACTGAAGTTGTCTAAAAATAATAATAGGTTTCTTTTCCAGAAGGCGTAAAATAATTAGTCATATTTCTTAACGTTTCACTACAGCAATGTGACACCGTCACGTTGTTGGTCAAGCCCTGTGTGAAAAGAAAAAAATTGTTGGGTATGTGAAATCACGCCTCAAATTAAAGAAAATTGTGGATATCATAGCAACGTCCACGGGGGTACTTTAGACATTGTTGCAAGATGCGGTTTCCTAAAAAAGAGCAACTAAGGTAAAAATTTCGAAAACGTCCCGGCACAAAAAAAAACGAATATTAATTAGAAAAACTTAAATTTATATTGTTGTCATGCAGCGAATCTGCCATAACATCTTCAACATGCATGTTTAAAATATTGCAGAATTATTTGTCTTCAATTTCGGTATATATTTTTTTTGCCTATCCCAATATTTAAAATATGAGACGAGTTGGTAACAATTTGGACAGCAATATCAATACTCCGCCTACTTTATGCAACATTTTGCACAAACAAATGGCAGCTGAATGTACTTCTTGTAAAGAATCAGATTGTGGAAATAATGAACAATGAAAAAACAAAACCGGTCGGTTAGTCTTCCTTGTGATTCGAGGCTCTTGTGTATGACGCGTGCAGATAATGTCAACTTTTACTTGTTTTATCTGTTCAGATGATTTCGTTTGGCTTGGCCACTACATATATATCTTTCTGTAGCGACGTTTTATTTAGGAATTCAAGTAATAAAAACTAATGAAATGAAAAGAAACATGTCTTGAACATTTTGGTTAAGACAGGTTACATATTGTCACGAATGACAATTGGTGAGGCGATGATAAAAGAAGAAACTAAACGTTTAATGGGGCGAACTTGTGCCCCAAACAAAAAAGGAAACTGACGATAACAAGAGAGCGTCGCGGGTGTCGAAGTCGGCGAAAGATTTGGATCGAACGCTGGGCCGAGACCGCCTCCGCTTGCCATGCGGAGTCCCCTATGTACCCTCATGGGTTTCTGGAAAAATCGGCGTAGAACTTTCGGCGCGTAGAACATTCGAAACTCAACCAGACAATAATGTTCTCGAACTTACGAGAAGGTCAAGTTGAAAGAATAAATAAATGGACATTCCGCTAAATGGAATCGAACCTAGACCTTCCGCGCGACAGTCAGGCGCGGACACTCAAGCCCTCGCTCGGCGACGCACGTGGCATTACTCCACCTTTTAAAAGAGCATAATCTCGATGCCACGTGGTGGTAAACAAAACAGCAAAACAGACAAAAATAATGGCAAACTACGCAGACTTGTACAACACAATCCTATCGAGAGAAGTACAAAACGCAATTCGTGGTCCTATCGATCGGAGTACGGCTTGAGGCGCACGACTTTGACGACTTCAGGTCTTGGAGGGCGACTTGATGAAGTCCGTGTACCGTCGGGCATCACCTCGTAGTTCAGATCCCCAAGTCGACGAATCACTTTGTAGGGTCCGAAGTAGCGCTTCAAGAATTTCTCTCTGAGACCACGGCGGCGGATCGGTGTCCACACCCACACCTTGTCTCCGGGCTGGAAGTGGACGTCCCAAAAACGAAGGTTGTAGCGGCCAATGTGGACACGTTGTTGGGATTGAATCCGGAGTCTGGCGAGCTGACGGACTTCTGCCCGTTGGGCAACCACCTGGGCGTCGTCGCTTCTGTCGACAGATGGTTCGTGGGGTAACATCGCGACCAGCATCGTCGTTAATTTGCGACCATAAACCAGTTGAAGGGGTGTCACCTCGGTGGTCTTTTCCACGGCCGTGTTGTAGGCGAATGTGACGTACGACAACACCTCGTCCCATGTCTTGTGCTCTATGTGGACGTATATAGAGATCATGTCGGCGACGGTCTTATTGAGTCTCTCCGTCAGCCCGCTAGTCTGCGGGTGGTACGCCGTGCTGCGACGATGCGTCGTGTGGCTGAGACGAAGGATTTCTTGCGTCAGCGGGCCCATGAACGATGATCCACGGTCTCAGATCAAAACTTTGGCAGCGCCGTGCCGGAGGACGATGGACTCGGTGAAACACTTGACGACTTCCACCGCAGTCTCCGAATGAAGGGCTTTCGTTTCGGCGTACCGCGTCAGATAATTTGTGCCGGCGATTATTCATCTGTTTCCTTAAATCGATGGAGGGAAAGGATCAAGTAAATCCATTCCGATCTGCTGGATCGGTGCGGTCGGGGGAGCAATTGGCTGCAGGAGACCTGCCGGCTTCGTCGGCGGTTTCTTGTGTCGCTGGCACTCGTGGCACGATTGCGTGTAGAGGTGAACGGTCTTCAGGAGCTTGGGCCAGTAATTCTTTTCACGAATTTGGGACAGCCTACAGCTATAACCAAGGTCTCCGGACGTCGAGTCGTCGTGGCAGGAGTGAAATATCTGCTCTCGAAGGTCGGTCGGGATTACCAGCCGGCACGGCGAGTTGTTGTCGCCGAAGTCCTCTTTTTTGAGAACACCTTGTCGAATGGCGAAGGTCGGCAGGGCTCGTGAGAAAACACGTGGCATGGTACTCTCGCGCCCCTCCAGGTACTCTCTTAGTGCGCGCTGCTCGGATTTGTCTCGTTGACGTCGTGCCATGTCGTCGGTGTTCATTGCGCCTAGGAAGCACTCGTTGTCATCGTCGTCGCTGCTGCCGCAAGGTATTGCGACGGGGCTCTAGACAAGCAGTAAGCATCGTTTTGCTTGCGGCATGACTTGTAGACCACAGTCATGTTGAACTCTTGTAGTCGGAGATTTCATCGAGCGAGGCGTCCCGACGGGTCCTTCAGGTTAGCAAGCCAGCAGACCGAGTGGTGGTCCATGACTACGCGAAACGGGCTCCTGTACAAGTACGGACGCAGCTTTGTGAATGCGCAGACGACCGCAAGGCATGCTCTCTCTGTCGTGGAGTAACATTTTCCGCCTTGCACAGTGTCTGAATTGCCTAGGCGATGACTCGCTTTGCGTCTTCTTGCACTTGAACCAGTACTGCGCCAAGTTCTGCGTTACTTGCGTCCATGTGATCTCGGTGTCTGAATCCTGATGGAAATGTCCTAGAACAGGAGGAGGCTAGAGTCGTCGCTTCAGCTTGTCGAATGCCTGCTGCTGCTCTTCAACCTATTCGAACTTCTCGGTGTCTTTCGTGAGGTATCTGAGTGGCGCGGAAATCTTTTCGAAATCCCGTACGAAGCGCCTATAGTACGCACATAGTCCAAGGAACCTTCTCACAGCCTTCTTTTCTGTTGGCGCTGGAAACGCTGCGACGGCGCGAGTCTTCTCTGGGTCTGGGTGAACGCCTTTGTTACTAAAAACGTGGCCTTGCACTCTTAAAAAAAAGCTAGTAAAAAGCTAATAACTGCAGCAGTTAATAACCCTTTCTGACCGTTACTACCTTTCACTAACTATTTACTACCTCAAACGCGCGATAGGTAGTAAAAAGTTAGCAAATGCAGCCGTTACTGGGTGATTTCAGATCAGATCGACCAAAGGGTGGCTGGTCGACATTTTTAAATCAACTGATGTTTTTATATGCCATATTCTAGTGTCTGGTATAAACGAATCCACACTTAGTTTTGACCAGAAAAAACATTTGGAGACAGGAAAAATCGTAAGGCATGGAGAGGTGGACAGTTGCAATAACGCGCAC
>JABSTQ010008908.1:0-23634 GCA_013358835.2 Ixodes persulcatus
CGCAGCCTGTGAATATGCTTTAATTCTCTGCGTAAAAGGGGGTACGACAGATGGCTTGTTCTGGAATGCGGTTTCAAAGCGAGAATCCTGAATTGCTTCCTGGATTGAATAAGTAGGAATAGAGCGAATTCTTAATACACGCTGCGACCCTCAATAAAATCGTATCTTTTCAGGTGAATATTCATTACTCTCAGCATATAGGCTAGGAATAGGGGACGTCCGACAAGCACCAGTGGAAAGCCTCAGGCCTTGATGGTGAATCGGGTCCAACAACTGAAGGGTAGATGGTCGTGCATGTCCATACACTACGCATCTATAATCTAATTTTGAACGGACCAAGCAGCGACAGAGACGAAGGAGGCAATCCCAATCGCTGCCCCAAGACTTGAGTGAAAGCGCCTTTAGGAGATTCATTGACCTTGAGCCCTTCTGTTTCAGGTAAAGGATATGACTGCGGAAAATCCATTTTTTATAAAACTTCCTCCTAGGAGCTTTTGTTCATTACAAACAGGAATTGCCTGACTCCTTAAGGTCAGACTAGGCTCTAGTAGCATGCCCCTACGTAATGAAAAGTTTACACATACTGACTTCTCTGTTGAAAAACTAAACCCATTGGCATCAACCCACCTCATCAGACTATTAATTCCCAGCTGATGTTGCCTCTCGCAGACTGAAATATTACACGAACTGCAAGAGATCTACAAGTCATCCACGAGAGGAGAGTAGGAAACTGATTCTGGGATAGACTTTGCAATAGATTTCATTTTTATTAAAGCAGTGTTACGTTAAGGACGTCACCTTGCGGAACTCTATTCTCTTGGACAAAACAACTTCAAGAGGTTTGTACCAAGCTTGACATGAAAGTATCTGTCTTCCAAGAAACTTTTGATGAGTGAGAGCGTTTAAATAAATGAATGAATGAATGAATGTTTATTTTTCTGGAATCAACCGAAATGGAGACAGGGACTAAAGGCGAGAAGCCTGACAAGGTCTCTGTCCCCAATGTAGCGCTTTCCAGCAGCACACAGTTTACAGAGTTAACACTTAGTAATAAACAAAATATTCATTTTTAGAATATACCAGAAGAACAACTAGTTATTACATACAGATTCAGATAGCAAGGGGTTGCCACTGCCCACCATGAGTGTCCCGAGATCCCTTTTAAATTTACTAAAATTGTTATTAAAATTTATGTGGTCTTTAATATGATTCAGAGCTTTACTCACTTGATATTCCATTGTTCGTGTTCCATAATTTGTACGGGTTTGAGGGGGCCGCTTATGTGCGTGTCGAAGAGGGTATGCATGCGTTACGTCAGTTATATCCGTCACATATAATTTTTGTTTGTGAATCAGTTGCAATAACTTAAAATCATATATCTGATTGACCTTGAGAATGCCATACTTTTTAAAAAGTGGTGCAGTGTGCAGGTCTTGTAATTTACCCTTATAATTTTCAAGTAGCCGCAACATTTTTTCTGCAGTGTGAGCAACGAGTTATAGTTTGTAGTCGATGTCGTGCCCCACACTAGAAGACTATAACAGAGCCTAGAGTAAAAAAGCGAGTAATATAAGTTTTTCTTTAGCCATGTCGGTATGAGGTTCCCTGTTTTATATTGACATCCAACCGACCGTGAAAGCTCGGAACTTAATTTATTCACGTGTGTGTTCCAATTTAGTTCTTCCTTAAACCAAACTCCTAAACATTTTTGTTCGTGAACCTGTTCTTTACTTTTATCTTTAAAATGTATAACTAAGTTGGTACTGTCGCGTTTGTTTTTAGGTGCAAATAGTATATACAGCGCTTTTTCGTATTTAATTTTATCTGGTTTGCTCGAAGCCATGTAGCTAGGTCGGCAAGATAGCTATTTGTCATGAGTTCTAACTGGGCTTTGGATGAGTCTGCAAAGAAAACGCTGGTGTCATCCCCATACATAATAAGCTCTTGAGATCCCGAGATTGCTGTAATATCGTTTATATATAAAAGAAACAAAAGAGGACCTGAGATCGAACCTTGTGGGACTCCGCATTTTATTTCAATTGCACTTGAGACGATGTTATTCATTTTAAAAAGATTGAAATCGATTTTCAGGATAACTTTTGATGAGAGCCAAAGCTATTTCACGTATTTCATATGTATGCAGTTTTCTGAACAGTATGTCGTGTTGTTTAGTGTCAAATGCTTTACTTAGGTCTAAACAAAGTCCTAGCCTATATAGTTTATTCTCAATGTTGTATATTATTTTGTCCTTTGCCTCTACGAGTGCTTGCTCCGTGGATTTGTCTTTCTTGAATCTATATTGTGATTTGTTAATCACAAGATACTTCGATATAAATTGGTCTATTCTGCTTTGTATAACGCCCTCAAATAATTTAGAGAATATAGGCAAGACCGGAATTGGTCGAAAATTTTGTAAGTATTCTCCGCCCGCTTTGTAAACAGGTGTAACTTTTGCAATTTTAGCAATTAGCACCACGAATTCCATACGAGACAACCCACATGAAAATATGCTGCAGCTTCTAGCTGGAAATGATGATTTCCAACTGGAAATGGAAACATGATCCACCTGGAAGTTTCCCAGCTAGATGAGGACAAATTTAATTTCCAGCAAGAAATTTGTCCATTTCTGGGTGGAAACAGCCTGGAATCCGGCTCGTTAAATAGATTTCCAGCTCCAGCCGTTGTCCATTTCCAGTTTTATAACACAGCCTGGACTGGAAGCATTTCTACCTGGGAAGATCGTACAAAATTCCATACGTCCACGTTGTGTCGTAAGCCTTCTATATATATAAAAAAAAAACGAAAAACAGAATGCTGTCTATTAACAAAAGCCTCATGAATAGTTTTCTCAAGTTGGCCTAGGTGGTCCACCGTTGATTTCTGGGCACGGAAATCGCACTGAAACTGGTCGAGGAGGATATTTTCCTCTAGAAAATGAACCAATCTTGAGTTTACCATTCGTTCAAAGGTTTTCCCCAAGGAACTGGTGAGGGCTATGGGCCGGTCACTTGAGGGTAATGTTGGATCTCTTGCTTGCTTGAGGAGCGGGATAACCTCAGCTCTTTTCAAGGAATCTAAAAAACAAGCCTTCTCTCCAGTTCTCGTTGAAAACGTTTAAAAGCGCTTACAGGGTATTGGAAGGAAAATTCTTGAGCATACAGTAGTGAATTGGATCTGGTCCCGGCGAGGTATATTTACTTTTATTCAAAGCTGCCTGTGACTCTCGAAAAGTAAATGGTCTACTATAGGGTTCTCGTAGCCCTCCAAAGCAATTTGTTCTCTTCTTTATAACATTTTTATGCTTTAAAAATGCTGCCGAGTAATGCAATGAACCTGATACAGATGCAAAGGGCTCCTCTAGAATATTGGCCTCCTGCTCAAGACTAGGCAGTACACCACCTGGAAGATCAAAAAGCGTCGTAGAGAGGGCTCGATAATCCCCATTAATCTTATGCACTTTTTACCAGACAGCTTTTACACTGGTGTAACTATTAACCGAGGTGTATTTCTTTCATGTCGTCTTTCTGGATTGAGGACGAACATATCGAGCCTTCGGTCTAGCCTGTTTAAAGGCAAAGACATTTGGAGGCTTCGGGTACCGGCGTAGCTTATCCCACGAACAATTTTGTTTTTTTTCGAGTCTCGCTGCACTCCTTAGTCCACCAAGGTTTCGGCTTAACAGGAAAGCGTGTAGAAGACTGCGGAATATCTTTGTGAGCTGCTTTATTTCACAATGTATATGATCCTCAAGGACGATGTGTGTCCTTCAAAAACCAACCACGAATTTGTTGCAACGACGTCCTAAAATTGGTCTTTTTCACTGTTTACCGACGTGCATTAGTAATAAACATGCATTCACACATGGAGCAATCATCCCGGGGCGATAAAATAGGCATGTTATGAAAGGCCACGTGAAAGGTGTTTAACCACTAGATCACAGAAAGTATAAAACACAGAGAGGACGAAACACGGACGACTACATTCTTTCAACTCACAACAAAGTTTATTCCAAGGAGTACGAACGCAGGATCCCCTGCGCACACTTAGGGAAAGGGGGAAAGGGCAGAGGTAGAGGGGGGGGGGGGGGTAAGAGGAAGGAAGGGCGGGTGGGAGAGGCGGATGGGTGCGTCGACCCGTAGGGTTCGGGCCGCTCACCGAGGTCGTCTAATCACCCCGGACAGCTCTTGGCTAAGATAATCTATCTCTCTATCAGAGAGGGCTAGCGATGGGGAAGAGACATTGACTCCGGAGTTTTTTATCGCAAAAGATTCGATAACTTCCCTGCCGAACCTCTGAGGATGGCGCCCGAGCACGCGCGTTTTCTTGAACCTTGGCTCACATCCTCCGCATGTGCTGCGATGTGCTGCAATCGGATGCACCGAATCCTCGCTGGGGTCGGCGGTCTCTCGGAAGTGCTCCCTCAGGCGGTCATTTAGGCACCGCCCCGTTTGCCCGATATATTCTCCCCCGCAAGAGAAAGGAATGGAATAGATTCTCTCTCTCCGGCAAGAGACGAACTGCTTTTCATGTTTCTTGGGACAGGGATTTGGAGGGGAAGGATTATTAACCTGACGGCACATCTGCTTCAGTTTGAATTTACACTTGAAGACGACTCCTACGTCGAAGCGTGAGGCGAGCGCCTTGAGGCGATGTGAAGTGTTGTGCGTGTATGGAATGACGGCGAATTGTTTTCGGCGGGGTCGGGGTGTAGAGGGAGGTGTGTTGGAGGAGGTAATAAGCCTCTTGAGGATATTCGTCAGAAGGTCTTCTGGATAGCCGGCTTTCCGCAATCTATCTATTTGGAGGATAACGCTGTTTGTGGCTAGATGAGGGCAGGATCTAGATCGCGCAGTCTTCACTAGGGACTTAACCAGGCCTAGCTTGACTGTTTTTGAGTGGGCGCTGGTGAAGGGGAGAACTGGTTTTTCTGATCTTTGTTTGAATTCCCAGCACAACCCCCCGGATCGGAGACTAAGTTGTAGTTCTAAAAATTGAAGGGTTCCCCCTACCGGGTCCTCTTTTTTGAACGTGAGGCCGGTGGGGCTTGATGTGAATGCTTTGAGAATGGTCTCAGGTTTGGTCTGTTCCTGGTGCAGCACAAGCTAATCATCTACGTACCTGAATACCTGGCACCCGGGTGCCGTCGCCTCCAGTTTTGCCTTTATAGCCCGATCCACATACATTAGGAAGATTTCACTAAGAATGGGCGCCAGGCAAGACCCGATGCAGACGCCTGCCTTCTGGATGTAAATTTTTCCTTCGTACTCAACGAGCGTCGAGCGGAGGTATACGTCTAGCAGAGAAAGGAACCCTTTAACGGAGACTCCCGACGCGTTTTGGAACTTGCACATGCCGTTCTCATCTATGGCGTTGCTCACAGACTCAAGCAGGTAATGGACATCGAGATTATAATACATGTCTTCGATATCTAAGGAAAACAGACCGAGGGGGGCAGGCGAATCATGGAGAGGGGTGAGGTGTGAGATCAGGTCAGAGGAGTTGGTGATGCGGAAAGGTTGAGAGAGAGTGAGAGAGGTTAGGTGCTTAAGTAGGAAGGATGCCAGGCGCTTCTGCCAACAGCCGTTTTCTGATATGATGCTGCGGAGCGGAACATCGGGCTTGTGAGTTTTTGCGGAGAAAAAGACAGTCAGGTACTGTTTTGAGGGGGCGGCTATCGCGTTCCTCAAGGCTGGCAGGTCAAGGTTCGTGCACAGGTCTTTAACCTTGGATCTCAGAGACCCCGAAGGTCTTTTTTTGAGCAAGATAAAGTTCTTATCTAGGGCAGCTCCCACCTTAATGCCGAAGAGGTCTTCTTCCATGATGACAAAAACGCCTGTTTTGTCAGATTCCAATAGTTTCAGTCGGGCGCCGCGCAGCTCCTTCACGACCGAAGGCACCAGAGACCCACCCGAGGAGGGCGGGGGAGGGTGGGCACACGCTGAGCGAACCGCTGAGCCCACGAAGTCTTGACGATCCTGTTCTGGGATGGAGGCTGCAACCTGGTAGACAGACGCCAGCTGGTCGACTCTTGAACCGGGCAGGTCTGGGGCAAACTTAGGTCCGTAGGAGAGAAGCCGCACAGCGTCCGGAGATAGCGGTGTGTGCGAGAGGTTCACAGGAGGTTCCAACCCGGCGGTGGGGTGCTTATTGTTGGATGCTCGAAAATCCCTAAGAATTCTGACCCAGGCAGATTCCAGGAGGTCTGCAGCAGCCTTCCGGATAAACTGGTACGAGGGGTGGCAGAAGAATCGCGCCACGAAGAGGGCCGACATCTCTCCCGGCAGCATCTTGTGCATCAGCTGGAGTTCCCGTGAGATCTCCTTTCTCGAGATCTGCATCATCCAGTAGCTTGAAGACCAATTGTGTGAGTGGAACCCAAGCACGGTATCCACAGAAGGGTGGGCCACGTTGTGCCGTAAGCACAGCCCGATGGAACGAAGTCGGAGACGCAGGAAGTTCATTTTAGAGATGAAACAGGAGGCTTGGAAGAACACACAGGGGTCAAACGTTCGTACTCCTTGGAATAAACTTTGTTGTGAGTTGAAAGAATGTAGTCGTCCGTGTTTCGTCCTCTCTGTGTTTTATACTTTCTGTGATCTAGTGGAAAAAGGCATGCAATTTTTTACTCGAGCAAACAAAATGCCCCAAAATTATGCACTTGTAAGTAGCTTTACTCAATGTCTTTTTCGTACATGAGTACTTTGCAAAATTTCGTGCATTACGAAGGCAGTAAAATTAATTTTGTCATGCTAGAACAGCTGAAAATTTAGACCTTTATGTTCTGAAAAAATTTTCTAATTTCCTCAAAAACTATCGAACAGTGCAACATAGTATCTTAGAGATACATTTGGGGGGAGTATCTGTATTTCTGTATCAAAATAGATTTCCAGAATGTATCTCAGTAGCGAAATACTTTTACGAAGTATCGAGTGTAGCGCGATACTCCACCAGGTTACATTTCTTGTTTAAAACTGGCTGCCGCGGAGGGGGGGGTCGTGCTAGTGCAAATGTGGCAATGGTGTAAAAGTTTCGTCTTTACCGTCCAGACGACGAGGAAGAATGTAGTAAACTGAAATGCAACAAAGAAATTACAAACATCATGGAAAAAGAGGAAGACAGGGTAAAAAAAAAGGCAGTTTGGGGTAGACTCGCTTTTGTGAAGCTATAGTAGTCCTCCTGCTCCGAGGTTGGGCAGACAATGCTTTCTTATCCGTATAAGACAAAGTCGCTCTGATAGAATAGACAGTAGGATGAAGACTTGGGCGAGTTGGTTATTCACGCTTGGATGAAACAGCGCACAAGACATTCACTCACAACAGGCACACAAAAGAAAGCACACGTACACAGAACTGTGTACGTGTGCTTTTTTTCTGAACTCCTGTATCTGTATTCTCGGACATTTTTGCTTCTTTCGCGGAAGTGTCTCTGAAATATTTCGATACAACCAAACCGAATGCATCTCAGTATCGCTATTCCGGAATACTTTGTTAATTCATCTCAGTATCTTTATTCCGCAATACTTTCTTGAGTATCTCTGCCCAGCCTTGACAAGAAGTCAATGTTTGTGTGATTGGTTGATAAAAATAAATGAAGGCTGTAATTGCCAATGATTTCTGGTGACATTGCATTTAAAAGTGACAAACACGAAAATTGGGCAAAATTCTTGTACGTATTCTAGTACGCTTCAACTCTCATGGGCTTTTGAGAAAACTAAGACACTACTGGGGATCTATTTTGCCACAGGTCGCTGCTGATTTTAAAGACAGATGGAACGTCCCCAACTGCATCGGAGTGATTGACGGGAAACATGTTATCATTGAGTGCCCAAAGCTGTCTGGCAGCCTTAACTACAACTATAAAGGCTCCTTCAGCAAGTCGCTGCTGGCCATCAGCGATGCAAGATACAGGCAAGTTTTGAGTCTTCTATTGCTAAAGCAGGTGATTTGAAGACAAATTGCCCAATAAAGGGTACGCAAGCAGTTTCAAGTGAAAGGTGGGAAGACTTACGTCAAAAAGAACACTTTGCGTGTACGGCTGTTTTCATGTTATTGTAATACTTGACCTCCTTTGATGTTTGCTGAAACCATTCCCCATTATGGTGCAATTACAGCATACACACATACACATCTCTGTGCATAAAACCTTATGCAGTCATGTTTAAGAATGTAGAGTATGTTACCATGAAGTACAATTGTTGAACTCTTGTTGATTCCTACCGATATTTTGCAAAACTGCTTTTAACATAAACTTAATGTACTGAGGCTAGCTCGTAGCACTTCCTGTGATGCACTGCTTAGTAACGGAAGCGCATCACACGAAGATCCACAATTATAAGAAGAAAGCGTGGCGGGAAGTGCTCGGTCTCGAACCTCCATTCCGCCGGCATTGAAGCCGATGTTGAAAGCTCCGTGCTGACAGTGCACATGAAGGAAGTGTGGCTGTGCCAAATATCTGCACAATACTTTTCACAAATTGTGGTAGTGTGTGCAGGGGGCGAGGGGAGAGAACAATCACATGCTTGGAAGGAAACTGGGAGACGCAAAGTACCATGGTCAGATCTGGTGTGTGTGACAGCAAGAGACGCTAGCTTCGGCTTGCACCCCCACTCGAGGTTTAGCTTTGGCGGGTGCAAAGAAACTTCCCCCCCCCCCCCCCCCAGCCTCTTGTCCAGTGAACTACACTGCTGGGAGTGAATTTCGACAGCCACCCGAGCTTTACAAGCTGCATAAGGGAAATTGTAGCGAAGGCGCGACGTAAACTAGGCTCTGTAGCCCATGTTGCACACATTATGCCGCCAAGAACATTGATACTACCTCGTCTAGAGTTTTGCTCACTTGAGTGGAGTTCCCACCAGGAATCCCTTCAACAAGCCCTGAAGGGTGTGCAGCGCAGGTGTGCTCATACTCTATACAGGCAGCTGCCTCAAATAATACATTCTGTGTTAATAGTACCTTTTAATTTCAGGTTTCTCTATGTTGAAATAGGACACCACGGCAGTGAGAGCGACGGGGGAATTTTCGCCCGCAGCCAGCTTCAGCAGCGCATTAATTGTGGGGAGCAGGGGCTGCCTCCTCCAGCGGCCGTTGGAGAGGAAGGGGACCTGCCATACGTCTTGCTTGGGGATGAGGCCTTTCCCCTAAAACCCTACCTCATGAGGCCATACCCGAGGAAAAGTAAGTAATGTGTTGCTTTGTTTCATAACTTGGTCTATATCTTGCAAGGATTCGAAATGCGTTACGGATGAAGACACATTTAATTGCGGATCAACATAAATTGTTTGAGAACCTGCTAACCCCTGAACGTAACCTAAATTTGTAAAAATAAACATGTTGGACACTCATGCTGCTGATAGTTGCTGCTAACGACAGCTGATTTCGGTCGCCATTATAGCCAGCTCATTAATAACCTCATGAGGTTTGTTGGCTCATATCGTATGTTACACCTTCCCCCAAGGATTATAACGACAGCGGCATATCAGATGTAGACGTGATAGGGATCAATTCAACTTGTTTCGGCCACGAGTGCATAGCATTCTTCTTTATGTCAGTGAAGCGACGGACACATGTCAACTAAATTATTACTGTTGACTGATGTCTGTAATGTTACTGAGCACTATTTGCTCGCATGACCTAAAAGCTCCAGAAATGGACGAACCCTTAAGCCCTTCATCCCTGCAATGTGCAACATTTGAAGTTTAAAATAGAACGGAAACGAAATTTCAGCGCCCATTTGTTTCTTCTGATACAGACCACGTTATAGAAGCACCCCGTCGTACACATCAATTCTTTGTTTTTAAATGCTAGAAAACTAATTGTAAAACAAATAAAACGATTGCCAGATTGCGCGTGGCGGAGTCTCTCAAACTATCCGAACCTCGAAAAAAACAAGAGGGTTAGCCAGATTGGGCTGCAGTGTGGGGCCCGTGTCGTCACAGGCCCCGCATGCAACTTCACACTACCGTAGTTTAGGTGCTTCCGCTTAGAGACGTCGCAACTATAGCTGGTGACAGGTGAAGAGCACAGTGGAAGCTCTGCCTCCACCGCAAGCTTTTTAGCCGTCGTGGCGCGAACATGCACACACGCTCAAAGCTCGACGGAAAGCATCGAGCACATTCTGCAGGCTGATCCACCACTGCACTTTTAACCTGTCGCCCAATATACTGTCTACCATCTTAAACCCTTGCTTACTGTGTCCAACCTTGACCATTTGCGGTGTTCATGCTTATGGAGTGTGCTCGCTTTCACAAGCGACGAACAAGCACACTGAGCGGTGTATCTGTAAACATTGCAAAGGCGCACAGGATGCTTTCATGTGTACACTTAGTTCAAACAGATTCATTGGTTCTTTCAGAGTGATCGAAACAGTAGCAAAAAATGATACACTGGGACCACCGCGCCTCATGATTGCTTTACGAAACTACTTGTTGCATTGCTTGTCACATTGTTTGCAGTGCAGGCTTGTCTCAGTCTCTTTTGTTACTCTGAGCACAACCAAGGCAACTGTGAGAACCAGGTTTAAAGATTGCCTTCATGTTGCACGCAGATGTGCATATGTACTCTGATTGCTTTCTGCATTCGGGACGTATGGGCAGTACAACAAAGCGCGTATAGTTTTTAAAACAGGGAGTGTGAACAAAAATGAAAGGAAACGTTTCCTTTGTGTTGTTCTCATGATTCTTGTCTGCCTGACAGGTAAGACTTACTGAAGTTAGGCTTGTGGACAGTATTTGTGGTCTGTAAGGAGTGACACCACAGAGACTCATGATTAATAGGCAATAGGTTAAGAAATTGGTTATTATTTTGCAGGCCTCATCCCAACAACTGAGGAAAGACAGCAGTCTGCAGCTCGCCCTTCGACCAGCGCTCCCCAAGCTGGTGACCCAGCAGACGAGCAACTGCCGGACGACGACGCTGGAGACCTATCGGACAATGATGAAACCAACAGAAAGGAGCTGCGGCGTCGGCGCAAGATTTTTAATTACCGCCTCAGACGTGGCAGGAGAGTAGTAGAGAATACCTTCGGCATCCTTGCCCAAAAATGGCGCATCTTGAGAAGACCCTTCCGAGCCAACGAAGAAAATACAGACAAGATTGTTGCGGGATGCGTTGTGCTCCATAACTTTCTTTTAAAGGATTCAGAGGTATCAGCCACATCGTACTGCCCTCCCGGCACAGCTGACCATGAAGACTGGGAAGGACGGAGCGTCAGTGGCTGTTAGAGGGGCGATACTGACAATCAGAACGCCACACTTCAAGCCCTCCCCAGAACTGGCTACAATTCAACCAGGCATGTTCCATTTTCCTCACTGTGTTATTTTATCCGTGCTAAAGTCAATCTCGGGCTAGTATACGCAGCAAATGTAGAACTTGAGACTCTATTGACAATTCCCACAAGAAGTACCATCTCTAATAATTAAAGGTGTGCAAATAGTGATTTTTGTAACCGAATCGAATAGTGATGAAACCAAACCAAATCGAATACTTTTTGAATACTTGGTAGAAGTTTTATAATTGCAAGTCTATGTCTTTCTAAACATTAGCTCAAAGCCCCACTTCCAGTGCAAACTTTCTATCTTTGATAGCAAAAGCATGCACGCACAGCTAAATCGCAACGGAAGTCACCGAGTGTTTGCTGGAGGCGGAGCTTCTACTGCACTCTTAACCTTTCACCGTCTATGGTGTGGCTGTTCTATTTACAGGGAAGCCTACTGGGTGCGGGCAAAGCTCACCCACCACTTTGTGAACGGAGGAGCAGTCCCCTGACAGGACACCTTGGTCATGGGACCTGGTGGAAACTAATGAAACGAACTGCTGTTACAAGTGATTTATTCGTTCCTAGTTCAGGACTCCGCCTCTTGCCTATAGATGGCTTGCATTTGCGCTGAAAAAACAACATTTTCTATTTCCTGCATTGTCTGCAACTGGCTACGCTCATCAAGGGTTCTCAGTCGACCAGCGATTGCCATGCTAAAGTGGTGAACAACGTCCTGGCAGTTCTCGGCCCTCCTGGTACGCCTCTCTTGAATGTTCTGCAGTAGGCCGACACAGGCACCGATGGCGTCCTGCGTACCAGAGCCGCTCTCTTCTGGCCTGGTATAACAAATTTGTGTGAAACAAGCTCAGAATAAGTACTTTCTAAATTGCTTACCTTGACTTGCTGGCAGGTGACTGACGTGCCCGCCGTTGTTCGTTTTGCCTGCATTTGTACATACGAGTTTTATTTTCTGCATGTCTTTAGGGCATCAGTGTAGCGTGATCACATGTGACATTCATTGTAATTTTAAATGATATCCTTGAGGATGAATGCAAATTTTTTATATCAACAATCAAACTATGATAGAGGAAACCTCACATTGGGCTGCCGCCTGTCACGCCCAATGCTCTCCGTTCTTCGGGCCTGCAAAGAAAGGGATTTTGATGAAGCTATGTTTTAATATGTTGGGCTTTAATAAAAAAAAGTGTCATTGTGAACTCACGGCTCCGACTGGTCATCATTTTGCTCATCAGCCCTGTAGATAAAGCAAGAATTTCGTCCACCTAAATATATCAATAGCAATCTTCAACACAATACTGGAACATCCGATACCAACCTTCTTTCCTCCAGGTGACCACTGCCATTGTTGGTACCACTGGTGGTGGAGCCACTGCTGGTGCCACTGCTGTTAAAGCATCGCCATGGTGAATTGATGTGACAGCAAACAAATGTATAAAGAACAAGTTAGGTATATTTGTAACGTTGCTTAATCAACTAAAACTTTCCTCATTTCACCATAAAAATCCAAGTTTGTGTGGAGGCCGAAATGACATGCGGGTGATTAGTGCTTTTGTATCACAAAGTTCCACACATTTTTAAAGAGGTATGAGTACATACCTTGGAGTGGGCAACACTGGCTCCATTATTTCCATCATCTGAACGTAGTGGGGCCAAGTTATTTTGATAACCTCCCCTGCCCCAGCACCACTCTTCATGCTGTCTGATATTTTATTTTTTTGCTTCTGGTACGAATCCTTGGCATTCTTGAATTTGTTGGCCAAGACACTTCCTGAAAAAAAATGAAACCGCCATGCACAAACTTTTGACACCAAAACAAATCTTTGCATTGTAAGAATTGTTGCTCAAACACTGCCGCTGCTTACAAAGTGCTGAATGATGGTTACTGAAGCGCTGCTCTATAAATATGCTCGTTCGGAGGAGGTGCCTTCTATAGACATTTCCAAAAAAAGGCGTGTGGCCGGTGCCATTTTGAGTGTTCGTGCGTATGAAGCGTGCTCTGCTCGCTTTCCGAAGCGACGAACACGCACGTGCTAGGCTGTGAAGATCGCACGCTGGACTGTGATTTTGTAAACATTGGAAAGGTCTATACTCCGTTCGCGTGCCCCGAGCTTTCAACAACGCTACCGTTGCACGAGCGCTCGTGCACCGGGGATTCCTTCCAAAGTCACGTGCGCGCACTCGTCCGACCGCACACGCGCGCGTTACGAACAGATATGTTCGCTTGCGATAGCCCTCGGTCAGCTGAGTCTTGGCATAGCGCATCACACCGAAATTGGTAGTTTTCCTAACTCGCAGCTGAAGAGTGTTTGAGCGCTTTGGAGGACAATAGAATCCGAGCCAAATAACAATATTCGTTCCTGAGAACAAGAAAAGTACATACCTTCGACACCGCCGAGATGCACGCCGAGGTTGCTCCAAAGCTCGTCCTTGTAGCTGTTGTCTTTATACCTCGGATGCCTTTTGTCGTAAAGACAAGGGTACTGCTTTATAAGGTCCAATAGGACCTCCGTCTTCACCGGATGTTTTCTCTTCTTTTTCGTCGACTCCGCTGCACCGGTGGTGTCAATGGTCGCCATCTTGGGACTGTGCGGATGCTAGCGTGACGTCAACCAAACGTCACGGCAGCATCGAGTTCCTATTGGCCCACTTTCGGGAACCGCTCCGCGGTCGCCGAAAGCGGTTCTGAAAATTCGGTCTCGGACCGATCCTGAAAACGCGCGCCAACCGCGCCGCTCCAGCCGCTTTTGCGGCTGGAAATGACCCGAACCGCCTCGCGTTTGCGGATCCGCCTCCAGTGTGAACGGGCCATTAGTCCCTTATCGCGCGGTCTCTCTCGTGTCGCGAAACGAGCGCGGCTGTAGTACACGACCAAGACGACCCGGCGTCAACAACGTGGATCTCAAGTCTACTCGTCGCAAATGTACTGGACGTACTTTTAAAAGAAGCAAGGATGAACATAAGCTTACTCGATTATAAATTACTGTTTTATTTAGATAGCGACGTGAATAGAAGATTACTAACAATTGCTGTACAAACTTTTATTTTAGCTTTAGTGTCCGAAATAGTTGCATTGCGTTAGCTCTCGTAACGCTATATTCTGCAACGGGTTGCAAACGTTATCTCAAACATGAAAACAGGGCTCCGCTACGGTATATATAGCGGAGGCCATACCCATAACGGATTGTTTATAGAGTTGCGGAAGTGACTGAATGATCTATTAAGTAGTAACAAACATGTACCAGTTTGCACAGAATGGCTCCGCCAAGCCCGATCCGACCAATCACAGCGCAGGAGGGCGGGGCCAAACCCAATCCAACCAATCACAGCGCAGAGGGGCGGGGCCATTTCCCTCTCTCCCATCCCAGTGACCAATGACAGGCAGTGGGCATCGATGGCCCGGCCCACAGGACATTAGCCAGTGACCAATCGGAGCTCAGCGAGGTCCCGTCACGTGTGAAGTCACGTGTCAGGCGCGTGCCAGAAGCGTGTCACTTACCATGACCGCAGACCGCAAACCACAAACCGCAGACCGCAAACCACAAACCTCAAACCACAAGTGTGGTTGACCAGGTGTTGACAGCTGCGGTCATCATCTGACAACAACCACGTGATGTCACACAGGGTTGTGGCGACAGAGGGCGCTCACGTGATGTCGCCCAGGGTTCGTGCTGCATCCGAAGGAGGGCGCTGCGCTCCGGTCACATGACGGTCACGTGTTTTGAATTTGAATCGCTGCGCGGTAAATGCCCCTTTTATTCGATAAAAAAGGCTCCTCCGCCAGCGGGGAAGCGAACTCGCGACTTCTTGATCACCAGCCCGACGCGCTATCCCCTGAGCTACGAGCGCGTCGCTTCCGAAGACCGCTTAAGTCGGGTTAGTTGTTTGTGTGTGTGTGCATTCAGATCACGCGATGTCCCGCGCGCTACTTGGCTTTTGTAATGCGGTTAGAAACAGGATGCTTCATTGCCGCAGGTCATGTGACGTTGCTCGACTTCCTATCACGTGGTTTCGCGCGCGCGCGCGATTCAAGCGGTGTTCGCGCGGACTCGTCACCTGGGGAATGGCTTTCGTAATCTGGGTGAAAAACAAACAACCCTCCACGGAATTTGAACGCGTCATTGCTCTAGGTCATGTGGCGAAGCCTATCTATACAATTCCGTCATGCAGGAAGAAGTCTAGACAGGTTCCCTTATATGTCTCGAGAGCTCGGAATGTTATTTTCTTTTTTTTCATCTGCGAATGAAATACATTGTTTCGACGCTCCGCTCGCTCGCTTTTGTTTATTCAGCTGTCGCGTGGGGGCTCGGAACGTCACTCGTGCGCCGGAGGTCGGTCTGACAATATGCTCGTGCGTGAACGTCTCGACGGCTGCGAAGAAGATCACACTCGATGGAGCGATGTCGAAGCCTGCGCTGCACATCGAAAAGCAAACAACAACTTCTTTGTGTCTGCGTTGGATCTGGTGGTGGACCTCGTCATTTTTGTCAAGTTCGTTCCATATGAAGTGGACCCCGTTGTGTTCAGGATAATAGTCCACGTCTACAAGAGCTCCAAGGGGCGGGACAAGGAGTGGGAATCGCACGAGCAGCCCTTTGTGCTCTTATCCCATTGGTCGGGCAAGGTGTTGACCAAGGTGACCGCATCGGAGACGACGGACGTGGTGGAATTCATCGCGGATACGCTGAAGACCATCAAACGCGCGATGCAATATAAGCACCACATCGAAGCCACCTACATCCATTGCCTGGCCACCGACGTTCTTCGTTATCGCCTCATCACCGTGGATACCGTAGACTCGTGGAAATAAAATAACTAACCCTAAGATGACTGCGTCTCTCTCTCTCTCCTGCGGGTGGTCGCCTTGTTAAAGAGTGGACCCTGCAGAGCGGTCCGGTCAGTCTGCACTCGACCTACGTACAGATCGGTCGGGAAAGAAGCGAAATGAGGGATGAGTTTTACGTGAATCTATTCTCAAATGCCTCGTCGGACATTTTTCACGACAATAGTTTGAGCAAGTTTAAAGTACAGCTGTCCCAACCTATTATATTAAATGAACCGTACGAGGTAGCCCTAGAGGAACTTAACTTCCCATTTAGCATCAAGAATGTGACGAGCCCATCTAACGAGCTGTACTTGGTCAGGCCTACGGATGTGCAGAAAGTGGAAGGCAGCAAACAGCTCCTAATACAGCCAAAACGAGACTTTATCGCGCTGGTGAAAAGTGCCCTGCGTGAGCTCTTTGGTCCCAAGACGAGCTTCGAGCGAAAAGGAAAATGTTACTCTTTAAGCTTCCAGAGAAACAACGCACTGCGCATGTCACCTACATTGTCGAAAAAATTCGGATTTGCAGAGATCGTTTTTGGAACAGGTCAGCCCGTGGAAGGCAGCCCCGTGGAGGAAGATACATTCGATCGTGAGGTGCAGGTAGAGCTGACGAGGGTAAAGCACCTGATGACTCAGGACCGAATTGAGATCCTCGAGGGCTTTTACGAATCGCCAGAAGATCTCATTAACGCGATAAACAGCGCCTACCAGTCTCATCTTAAGCTCAATTCCTCGAAAATATTGCTTCGTTATAATCCATACATCAAAGTCGTAGAGTTACAGTTGCACCACAGCGGGTATATATTAATCAATGCTCACTTATCCCACATGCTTGGCTACGGCCAGAAAAGCTTGTACACTTCCTTCTCGGTGGCAGACCGCGATGTTATATTATTTCCCAGCAATTACATTTTTGCCTATTGCGATATCATAGAAGCGGAGCACGTCGGCGACGTGAAAGCTCCTCTCTTGAGAGTCGTCCCATTCGTAGTGTCAAAACGAAACGAAATGATATCGTATTCTTTCAATCTACCCCAATATAAGAAGGTGATCGTAAAAGAAGTCAGCACCATTTGTCTCGAGCTTGTTGGCGAGAGAGGAAGCTACATCCCATTTCTGGACGGATCGGGTCGCGTTGCAGCAACTCTTCATTTTAGGAGATGCACGTAAAGTCCCCACCGTGTTGTTTAGAACATTTCTCGGGTTCCGGAGAAAGACCGCTCCCGCATTTTGTGTCCGGGCCCCTGTTCCAGGTTGGGAGCGGACTACAGTCGGACATTTATCAGAGGCTATCGCCAGTGTTTACAAAGCGAGTGGCCCCTTACCTGGGTCGAAAGCTAGTGTCCACGGGTAGAGATATCGCAGAGCGAATGAGACAGGGTTCCTCGCTGAAGGACGCCGTAAAGAAGGGAATCCGCCGCACGTATCGAAGCACCAGAGACGAGTTTCTCCAAAAGCTGCAGTCTGGCGGAGGGCATAAAAGAAAGGCGTCCAGCCAGTGCTGTTCACTCTCTGGACGACAAAAGAAAGGAAAGGTCGTGCATGACTTTTTCGATACCTAAAAAAAATAATGACGGGCGATATTTTTACCCTGCACGAGCGTTCCTGTCTATACACCAGCGGAGAGCTCGATCTGTTCTCTCTTCCGCCTACGTCTTTTGCTTTGGAAAAGTCCGAATATATCGAATTCTTTCCGGTCGCCACGACAACACCCACTTCCGTCTTAGAATTTCACGTTCCGTCTCTAGGACCTCACTTTTACGATCTGAAATCAAGCTTCCTGCACATCCAGTCAAAAATCGTGCGAGCCAATGGCGATCACGCGAGCACCACCGCGACGGACGGAACTGTCACGCACGATAAGGTCATACCGGTTCAGGCATTTGGAAGCTCCCTTTTTCAATACTTGCACCTGTATCTGAATCAGACTTTGGTGAGCCAGTACGAGAATTATGCTTATCGTTCTTATCTCGATATTCTCCTGCACGCAAACCAGACGGCTAGGGATCACTCTCTTTCCGCGATGCTCTACGAAAAAGACCCGGTAAATACGTCCGAAAAGCTCGACATTCCCGCCGATGCTAAGGGCCTTATGGCACGCTTTAAAAGAACCGAAGGAAAGCTTCTCTTGAACGGGGTGGATATTCGTATCCTGCTGCGGCAAAATACCGAAGATTTCAGGCTCTTGGCCGCTTCTGCGGTTCCCCAGAAACACGTCGTCCAACTTCCTCGCATTGTGCTCTACATTCGACGCGTGCAAGTTGCCCCGACGGTGCTTGTGGGCATCGAAAGACGTCTGCAGTCCTCTCCCGCGACTTATCTACTACGTGGGGTGGAGATCAAGACCAGGACCGTTTCGCCCGGTGTGTCGCACATTGTCCTCGACGATCTGTATCCGCATCGAGTGCCGTCAAAGCTCCTCGTCGCTTTCGTGAAGAGCGAGGCGTTTCAGGGAAGTCGCGAGCACGACCCATTCAAGCTCGAACACTTCAACCTGAAAACGGCGGTCCTGGACGTGGGTGGCTGCCAGCAGACGGAGCAGTTTGATTTTCCTCAAGATTTGTACATGAAGGCCTATAAGAGCTTCCAACACCGCCTCAATCGAAGAGACGTCCCCTACTCTAAAGGTGCCGTCTCAAAAGACTCCTTTCTGCTCTACTATATTTTGACTCCGGACAGGGAAGAGCAGAGTCTTTGTCCAATCTCCACGGCGAACGTGAGACTCACCTTGACCTTCAAGCAAGATCTAACTAAAGCCATCACCATTCTCTTTATGTCAGAGACGCCTCGCGTCCTGGAAATTGACAAGGAGAGAAACGTCAAGTTTGCCGCTTGAAATGGAAGAACACGAATTTTACGAAATGTTCGCGGGAAATCCCTGCACGCGTCCCTGGTTTCGTGGCACGTTCGCGTGCGACGAGATTGGTCAAGAGACAGCGTCACCCGGTCTTTACGTAGTGAATACGGCACCGAGGTCTTCGTTCGGTGAACACTGGGTTCTTTTCTACGTATGCCCAAAGGACAAGGCAATTAGTTATTTTGACAGTTTCGGAATGATTCCGATTCACGGGGAATTTTACGACTTCATCGGAGATGCAGCGAGTTTCTTCTACTCCAAGAGATGAATTCAAGGGATTCTGTCGCACACATGCGGACTTTACTGTCTATTCGTGGGTGCGCGCCTGTGTTGCGGTGTACCGCTCCGCGAGTGCATCCAAGCTTTCTCGTCGAGCGACTACCGACGGAACGACACGCACATTTCCATACTCGTGCGCAAGCAATTTCCTTCTCCTGCGCTAAAGCTCTCCTGCTGCTCCGCTCTGTAACCTGATCTCCAAAATAAAGCCACAAAAAAGGACACAAAGCGAGGATGGATCTTTTACTTTTTTTATTCAATATGCATGCATCAAAGATATTCTCGAGACATGAAGAAACAGATGGCGCGCGCGCGACAGCTCTTTATACAAATATCAAACACTTGGTGAAAAGCAAAAAAAAAACTCGCGCATACGTTCGGGCGTCGTTATAAACCGCACTGTTGTGACGCGTCTGAGCATTTATCGTGCAGCAAAAGCCGCGCGAGTCTTCCTGTTATCGCACGGTCAGCTCCGAGCTCGGGGAGCGTCCGCTTTTTCTTTTTATCGGTTATTCTTCGTTGGGTAAACATTGTGTGGTTTGGGTATACGTTCGGGCGTGTGAGCACATTTATCGTGAAGCAAAAGCCGCGCGAGTCTCCCGCCGCGCAGGAATGTGCTTCGCGCGAGTACATAGAAACGTGTCTGCGATGCCTTCTTTTCATTCGTCTACGAGCGTAGCATGCATGGTCATGTCTTCGGGCCTGGACAAATATCGTTTCCAAACGCCGGCGTCAATCACGATGATTGGATCCTCTAAATCGGGAAAAAGCACGTATATTCGCAGCTTGTTGAGATTTAGAAGAGAAATGTTCGACAAAGAGTTTCACGTCGTCTACTACGTCTACGTGTTTCCCCAGAGCTGGTTTTCGGAGACGAGCGGGGTCGTCTTCACCAAGGAGATCCCGCAAAATTTAGACCCCGACAGAGACTCGCTGATCATATTCGACGACTTTCTCGCAAATCGAGCGAAGCTCAAAGACATTTGTGAATATTTTATAGGAGCTGCTCATCACTATAATGCTTCGGTCATTTTCATCACGCAGAACATGTTCCTCCAAGACGCGTACTTTAGAACAATAAGCCTAAATTCTTCGACCTTAATTATATTCCGTTCAGTGCGGATTGCCGATCAGCTCCAAGTGCTATCCCGACAGCTCTTTGGGGCTAGCAGGGGGCAGGTTCTACCGCGTATATATTCGGACGCGTGTAGAACGCCGTTCAGTTACCTGCTGATCGACCTATCGCAAACTTGTCCCGATAATTTCCGTGTGAGAGCAAAAATCTTGCCGGACGAGGGTCCGGAAGTCGTGTACGACACGTCCTAATGAACCGCATCGCCAAGCACGCAAGATTCTTGCACCTGTTGTCGGAAGCCAAATCGTGTAGGCAAAGGGAATCACTACTACGTCACGCCAAGGAGGAGCATCTGAAAATAATTAGGGAAATTTGTTTAAACCTGTGCGCCGGAAACTTCCCTCTCTCCGCGGATATAAAAAGAAAGTGAAGAGATTTGCACCCGTCATACGGTCACTGGGAAATCGAAAAGAGTCGCACAAGAACGTAAGAAAGACGCTGGTATTGAAGGGAGGTTTCCTACCCCTGATTCTTCCTGCTCTTCTAGGCCTCATATCAACGATCAGGGGAAGAGCCATCGCAAAGGCTATCGGAGTCTGAGAAGCATGAAAAAGTACCATCTCGTACCTTACACAGAGAACATTCCCGAGATTCTGAAAGAAGACGACGAACCGGACGACATCAAGCTAAAGAAAATAATTCAAACTCTACACAAAATGTTACGTCCGTACACGTCGAATGAGAGTAGCGCACACAGTGAAGAGGTTAGAGCGACACCCATTAGCAGGGAAGAACGGACAACGCAGATGAGCGAGCGTAAGGATGATGATGATGACGACCCCTCCGTCATGGTCAATTACTTGAGCAAAACCTACCGGCAAAAGGGTCGATCGCTTCTGGCTCTACTGAGGCCGCTGCTCACCTGGGACCCGCAAACCTTGGAAATTTCGATCGACGAAAAACCTCTACAGGGATCCAAAATTGTGGACCTGGTTTCCTATTTAGTTTCACGCTCAAAGAAATTGCCAGTTCCGGTTCATTTCGATCGCGTCACGAGGTTATTGGTCAAAGAGAAGCTGCCAGTGACCATCGTGAATCACGATCGCTTTAAAAGAAGAACCCTCAAAGCGCGGGCGACCATTTGTCGAGGTGCGTCTTCTTCTTCGGTCACTTCGCCGAAGCGCCTTCGTACCGCTTCCCCGGAGCAGCGGAGTGCAGGATCACCGACCCCGTCCGAAACGGCTCCTGCTGATCCCGTTTCTATCGCACCACCACCACCTCGTGCCTCGCAGCGCCTGGTCGAGAGAGCATGGAAGAAATATTCTAGACAAAGATTACTTTAACGACGAGGAAATTCTTTCCGCTTTTCACCCACGACACCGAGCGAAGGTCGAGACGCTCCTCGGCGCGATTTCCTCGGTAATTGCCTACACCCCCGAGGGAACGCTGGTGGTTCACGGAGAGCCGCTCGAGAGATCCAGCATTGTAGAGCTTCTGCACTACGAGCTGTACAACAGGCAGCCTCCCTGGATGAGAGGCGCCATTTCTTCTCTCATCAATTGTCACCTAAACCTGAGTGCGTTTCGAGCTCGACACTACCGACCAACGAAGCGGTGCGTCCAGAAAGCATGTCTTCGTCACAAAAGAAGGGGAGCAAAGCCGTCTACTACGAAGCAAGTCATCCAGCCTCTTTCGGTGGAATCAACAGGCTCGCACGACATACGGGACGAAGAACCGCGGAAAAGTTTCTAGAAGGATCGGACGCATATACGCTGTTCAGGGAAACCAAGCGCCCTCGCGTTTACCGCAAAACGCTATCCTTGGGACTGCGAGACGTCTATCAGGCTGACCTAGTGGAAATTAAAAAAATTGCCAAATACAACGATGGAAAACGATACATTTGTTTGTGATTGATACGTTCTCACGATTTCTCACCGTCGTCCCCATAGCTCGAAAGACGGGCGAGGAAGTTGTCAGGGCGTTGAAAACTGTCTTTCGCAACATGGGGAAAAGCAGGCGTTTATGTACGGATCGTGGTCGTGAATTTTACGGAAGATTGGTCCTCTCGTTTCTGGAGAAAAACGACATACAATTGTATTCCGTGAATTTGAAGCAAAAGGCTTCGATCGTGGAACGCGTACAACGCACCATAATGAGTCGGGTTTACAAGTACTTTGAGTATGCACGAACCAAACGATTATTGAAATCCTCCCGGAAATCGTCGAGTCTTATAATTTTAGCCACCACAGGGGCACTGAACGCTAGGCCGGTCGACGTTACCCCACAAAACCAGACCGAATTTTTCTTTCACTTGTTCCCCGATCCCGGTCGCGTGAAAATACCTAAATTTCACCTGGGTGAACATGTGCGCATCTCCAAAGATTGACACGTTCTCGTGAAGAAGTACAAGCAGTCGTTCATGGACGAGGTGTTTATCGTGGACCGAATTCGATTAGGTGTGCCCAATACCTACCACCTAGTCGATATGGTGAGAAAAGAGCCGTTCTCGGATCTTTTTACGAGGCAGAACTGCAGCGCGTTTCCCTGGCCGAAAACAAGACCTGGATCGTGGAGAAGATTTTGAGACGCCGACGTGCGCCCCACCGCAATACTTCGTAAAATGGAGGGGCTACGCCTCCTCGCACAACAGTTGGGTTAATGCGAGCGATTTTGAGCAATAAAAGAGATGAAGAAAAAAACGTTTTCGTGTCCTTTACGCGACGCGTCGAGCGATCGTGGGCTCTGCGCGCACATCGCAATACACAAACACGTAGCGAGTTTTATCATTTTTTATTCAAAATTTTACAGGAGCAATATAGCTTCACGATCGAGATTTATTCCGTACAATGAGGCTTTCCTTCCTCCGATCAGTCGCCGAATTTGATAGATGTTCAGAGGACATCTTCGAAGGTACATGGACTCGCTGATGATGCAGCTGTCTTCACACTCGAGATCATGCTTCCGGGGAGCAAGAACGTCCAGCTCATTGAGACATTGCTTCAGCGCCTCAGTCTGATTCCTGTCCAATTTACACCGGCTCTTTTCGGATGGCCTCTTTTGACCATTCACGTATTGCTAGCACGGATGCAGGACACTGATGTACTTTGATCCCTTGTTCAGACTCATCTCGAGCGTGCAATTTCCGTGCAGGCTCGCGTGCGACATGCTGACGCCGATGGTGATCACGCAGACAATTAGAAAGGAGCCCATGATGAGCGCGAGAAGAGACTTGACGGCGCGAGCGTCACCGCCATAATGACGGTGCGCCGTCGTCAATACCATATATAAGGACATTGCGTAAACATGCGACAGTTATATATGGGGC